>JADBJO010023719.1:25000-26167 GCA_016801955.1 Conus betulinus | reverse complement strand
AGTTTTGAATGAAAACGTTGTCGGATATCTAACACCGACGGCAAAGACTGAATGATCGTCAACTGATTGTAAACTGAAGGATCACATAATCACTGTGGATTCCAAGTTTAGGACAAATAAGAAATATGATAACAATATGAGGAAAATCTTTTCATAAATATTGCTATTCGCATCTTCATAACTTTTCACGTTACATCAGACGAGCCAACACTACACGAAATGAACCTGACGTCTCTCTATTCATCCCCAACAACGCTCACGGAGACGTCATCCCCTGCTCTGCCGTCATGGCGGAAAGTAGGGGGTCTGGACGTGTGGCGTCTGGAAGGAGCGGAGGAGTGGGCGTGGTGGGGCGTGGCTTCTGACGGAAGTGGGTGTGGCCACGGTGATTGTGGTGGGTGACGTGTTCCTTCTCATGCTGTTCTTCACGCGCAAGCTGCTGGGCCAGTCCACCAACATCCTGGTCTTCTCCGTGGCCGTGGCTGACCCTCCTGGCTGGGCTGCTGGTGCTACCGCTCGACGTCCTGCAGGTAGTTTGCTGGGTCATCGTAGGGTTCTATGGTGTATAGTGTCGAATGTTCGTTTGTGTTGTATTTACCTCATTGTTGTCGTACCAGATTTTTCGTTCTCTGTGACGCTAAGGCTTACAGTAAGAGAAGACAGTTAAAGCAAGATAGACACACAGTATGGTCTCTAAAAACGGAAATTGTGCCTGGTGCAACGGTCATCACTTCAGGTAAAAAACGGACAGATCATTGAACACCTATGAAATGAGTTATAAACATATGTCTACTGCATCAATAATAAAAAACAAATTTCCGCAGTAAAGGCACACATATTTCATTGTGCCTGTAAATACACGCATCATGAGATTATAACCTTTGAAATAAGAGAATCGGAGAGTTTGCATCATGAGATTATAACCTTTGAAATAAGAGATTCAGAGTTCGCATCATGAGATTATAACCTTTGAAATAAGAGATTCAGAGTTAACGATGAACATCAAATAAGATAATACCATGGATGCAGAGAATCACCACCACCACCACCACCACCACCCACCCACGCCACACCCACACACACACACATACACACACACGCACACACGCGCTCTTGTCCGCATATCGCTACCCCTTCCCCACCCTCTGCATTTAACCCGCCCTAGTA
>JADBJO010023719.1:12500-20000 GCA_016801955.1 Conus betulinus | reverse complement strand
AAACCAAATCACAGAAGCAGTCAATAAACATCGACTACTGATATGATTATTACTGTGATTGCCAAACGTTTATCCACAGTCATCAAGATTACCACTCTGCACAGCTGAATAGCCTCCGGAAGGCAATCGCACATTTTTCTGTAGAAAGAATGCTGTCCATATTTCTTATCATTTCTTGTAGGTATGACACAATGTCACTGACAGTCACATTCTCTGGAAGGTCGTTCTGTTGTTCATTCAACTAGTAAACGTCTTTATGTTCATCTCTATACTGCAAAGCATGATCACACCCAGTTGTCAAAGTGTCTTCAGTTTTGCGTTGTATAAATAGTCTGTGCTCTTACTGGAGGGCGGTCATGTTCACAAACCACATCACAAAACTTATTAACAGTCTTGATCAGCACTTGGCTTCACTGACCCAAAATTCAACATCGACATTTCATCATGTGCAACTGTCACCGATTCTTTGTCACACTGCTCCATGTCGATCTCTTTTTGCTTGTCACTAAGCCGTGTTTCCGGTGCAGGCTGAGTAATAGACGGAGGGAGATGGTTGTCACACGTAAAAAATGTCACCACATGCAGTAGGGCTGTCGCTCGCTCTGTCCACATGGTAAAATAAACTTGGTGGTGTCGGCAAAAATAAAGTGGATGGAGAAGCTAAGTTTTCACTCTCCTTTTTTCTTTTGACTTGTTCTGTAGGTCTCTGCTCTGTGCCTATTCCTGTTCAGCTGTGACGGGCATTTACGGTGATACGCGATGATGTGGCCTTGGGTTAGCGAGGCAGGGGGCTGTTCGGTAGTTGTAGTCAATCATAGAGTGACGACCGTTTGTTTTCCTCTGCCCTCTATTTTGTAGGAGAACAATGTCATTTCTTCCAGTGCAGCATTGAGTGTTGCTTTCAAAGCAGAAGGAAGACCTTCAACAGGCATGCTGGACAATTTATAGCTAATACAAAGTAGAAATTTACTGGAGTGACCAAAATACGTCTTGCTGGGAGCCAGACAAGGTAAACTGCTCAGATAGAGACAGAGAGAGAGAGATGTGGGGGATATCGACAGAAAGATAGACAGGCAGACAGACAGAGAGAGAGAGAGAGAGAGAGAGAGAGAGAGAGAGAGAGAGAGAGAGAGACGCCCTGAAAGAGTTTAAAGCCATTAGCGTTATTGCTTTGGTGACAGGGAGGTCATCCAGGATCGTGTAGCGAATTTTAAAACCAGTGCGGCACTCAGGGCAAAGGACCATGCGGCAAATCAACTGGTATCATGGTCATATCAGTCAGCGTTAGCCCCCTGTGCTGCTAACACAATGATTCACTTTCCTGCCCTCAACTTCAGGTCCAACAAAAATCAAATCAGCACACAGTAGCAGGTTTCTGCCATCAATATTCGTGTTTGTTTTTTTTTCATTTAAACTGATGAAATGCCGGTAATTACTGGGAAACGCAAGCTCGTAATGTTCATAACAAAACAGGACAAAAATAGTAAGTGAACGAAAATCGGAGAGAAAAAGAGTGAGAAAATGAATTAACTTTGGACTCTCTTTATAGAGAGAAAAAAGTTTTCCCAAGGTCATCGCAATAAAGCTCTGATAATGGGACACCTCAGATTTGCAATTCCTGTGAAGGGAACAAATTCATCAGAAATAAACTGCTTTCTTCACTCACGAGCGAGGCAATTCAAACTAGACCATCAAAGCGGGAAAAACCTCAGGGGACATTACTGCAACGATATTGAGGGTAATGTGACCGCAAGATGAAGGCATAAATCGATCATGACTCCTTGTAACCGTAATCGGAACGACACGCTTGTTTGCGTCTGCCTATCTGGTGGGATATAATAGGAACAACTCGCGTGTTCAGATTTGTTTACGTGGCATGGTCCAATTTCAGTGGCGGTTTGGTGAAGCGTTGTTTGTGTCTGTATGCCATGTGCATGCAGGCAGAGCGATAGCCTGTGTTGTGTTGCTTTTTTCATTCTGGCCGATTTGGTTTGTTTTTAACAGGTGAATAATTGGGTTGACTTTGTTCACACGCGCGCGCGCGCGCGCGCGCGCCTGTGTGTGTGCGTGTGTGTGTGTGTGTGTGTGTGTTTGGGGTGGTGGGAATAGCCAGGGTCACTGCAGCAGACTACAGACTCCTCCCCCCCCCCCCAAAAAAAAAAAAAAAAAAAAAAAAAAAAAACAATGCCATGTTATCAATGGCGAATTGAAACAGGAGGAGGTGTTGAGTTAGTAGAGCAGGTGTGAAAGTAATGGCGTTCAGGTCACTAGCTGTAAAAAAAAAAAAAAAAAAAAAACAAACAAACAAACAAAAACTAGTACGATGTACAACAAGTGAGAAACAGCAAAATAACTTCAAAAACCTTTTTGCTATGAGAAAGTGAGAAAGTGCAACTAGATAAGAGAGAGAAAAGCATGCGTTATATTACGTACAATGTGTGTGTGTGTGTGTGTGTGTGTGTGTGTGTGTGTGTGTGTGTGTGTGTGTGCGCGTGCGCGCGCGCGCGCGCGTGCGTGCGTGTGTGTGTGTGTTTGACAAATAGACACACAGACAATGAGGTGAACAGAGACCATGTCAGAGATAGTATCAGTGGTTTTTTAAAGGCAGACAGGCAGTCAGACAGACATAAGACAGAAAAATAACAACGAGAAAAACCAATGACATCACTGTCGGTCGGTTCCTAAACTTTTCCTCAGAGAGAGAGAGAGAGAGAGAGAGAGAGAGAGCTAGAGCTCTGAAAGAGCTTACAGCCATCAGCTTTATTGCTTTGGTGACAGGGGAGGTCATCAGTGATCGTGTAGTGATTTTTTAAAACCAGTGCGGCACTCAGAGCAAAGGACCATGCGGCAAATCAAAGCAGTAACCTGGTCATATCAGTCTGTAGAAGCTCTGTGCTACTAACACAATGATCCACGTTCCTGCCCTGAGCATTAGGTACAACAACAACAACAAAAATCCTCACACAGTAGCACTTCTGGCATTTTCATTGATGTTTTGTCATCTAAACCGATTAAATGCCGTATTAACTGGGTAAAGCAAACTCTTAACGTTCATATCAAAACAGGACAAAACTAGTAAGAAGGCAAAAATAAAGAGACAAAGGGAGAGACAATGAATCAACGTGGTATTCTCTTTAAGAGAGAGAACGATTTTCCCCAAGAGCGTCGCAACAACGTTCTGATAATGGACATCAGATTCGCAACTCCTGTCAAGGGAACAAATTCATCACACATAAATTTCTTCCTTCACTCACGAGCGAGGCCATTCAAACTAGAACATCAAAGCTGGGAGAACTCAGGGGGGACATTACTGCAAAGACGTGGAGGGTTACTTGACTGCCGGAACAAAGCATAAATCGATCATTGCTCCTTGGAACCGTAATGGGAACGACACGCTTGTTCGCGTCTGTCTAACTGGTGTGACATAATAAGCATAACACGGGTCTTCAAATCTGTTTATATGGCATGGTCGACTTTCAGTGGCAGTTTGGTGAAGCGTTGTTTGTGTCTGTATATGATGTGTATGCAGGCAAAGGTGTTAGCCTGCGTCTTGTGCGGTTTTTCATTTTGGATGACGTGGCTTACTTTTAACAGGTGAATGATTGAAAAGATTTTGGTTGGTGTGTGGAGGCTGGGGGTGGGGGTGGGGGTGGAGCAGGGGAGGCTGTCATGGGCACTGTCACAGACTACGGACAGCTAGCTGTAAAGAAAAATCTTTGAGAAATAAAATAATCCCGGAAACCTTTTTTGATAAGAGTGTGCAACCAGACAGAAAGAACAAGACACATGTTATGTTATGGACAGGTGTGTGTGTGTGTGTGTGTGTGTGTGTGTGTGTGTGTGTGTGTGTGTGTGTGTGTGTGTATGTGCGTGCGTGCGTGCGTGTGTGTGTGGTGTAAGGGTTTTAAATGTAGGGGTCTAGGCTTCAGTCAGTAGGAGAATAACTGAGTAAACCCTCTATGTGTGTGTGTGTGTGCGTGTGTGTGTCTGTGTGTGTGCGCGCGTCCGCTCGTGCGTGCGTGCGTGTGTGTGTGTGTGTGTGTGTGTCTGTGTGTGTGTGTGTGTGTGTGTGTGTGTGTTTGTTTGTTGTCTTCAATTTAACGTCTTTCCACATTAAGTGATATTAGACGAAGGGAAAGGATTTGGAGAGGGGAGCATGAGGAGGAAGTGGGTGGGTGGGTTATCTTGCAATCATATTAAAAAAAAAAAAACACTTTACAATACAATGAAAAAAAAATGTATGGAAAAGCCAACTTTACATAACTAGTTGAGTCATAACACAAACTATACAAATGTCCCATAGGACTGCGTAGTAAACAGTTTGCAGGTGTCCAATTCCTGTCATGAGGAAAAAAAAATTCTACAAATATTCAAACTGGAATATTGAGACAGGAAGAACCCTGGGGGACATTACCGCAAATATGTGTGGACGGTTACATGACTGCTAGAAGAGGGTATAAGTCGATGGTTACTCCTCATAACCGTAATTTGAGCAACACGCTTGTTCACGTCTGTCAAATTGGTGTCTATAATGAGCGTAACACGCGTATTTAAATCTGTTTATGTAGCCGTTCGAATTTCAGTGGCAGGTCGGTGAGATAATTGTTCGTGTGTGTTCGTGATGTGCATGTGGGAAATGCATTAGTCTGTTTGTTGTATTGATTTCACCAAGACTGACCTGGCTTGTTTTGACAGGAGAATGATTGTGTTGACTTGGTTCATGTGTGTGTGTGTGTGTGTGTGTGTGTGTGTGTGTGTGTGTGTGTGTGTGTGTGTGAGGGAAGGCATAATAACCCCCGGAAACGTTTTTTACGAGACCATTCAACTAGGCAAGAGAGAGAAGCACATTTCAATGGAGTGTGTGTGTGTGTGTGTGTGTGTGTGTGTGTGTGTGTGTGTGTGTGTGTGTGTGTGTGTGTGTGACAAACAGATGAACACACAAGGAGGTAAACAGAGACTGTGCCAAAGTATTAGTGGCAAGCAAAGGCAGACATTTAGCCGGACACAAGGTAGAGACAGTCATAGCGAGAAAAAAGTCACATCGCTGTCAGTTGCTTCATAAACTTTGGACTTAAGAGAGAGAGGGAGAGAGAGAGACAGAATGAATGAATGAATGAATGAATGATTTGATGAGGTAAGCTGACAAAACCCGTTCTCATGCAAGGAAAAACGGTGGGGATGGGGGCTGTTGGAAAAATGAAATTAAAAAAAACACAGACAATGAATGTCATAAAACAACATGGCGATTAGGAAACCAAATCACAGAAGCAGTCAATAAACATCGACTACTGATATGATTGTTACTGTGATTGCCAAACGTTTATCCACAGTCATCAAGATTACCACTCTGCACAGCTGAATAGCCTCCGGAAGGCAATCGCACATTTTTCTGTAGAAAGAATGCTGTCCATATTTCTTATCATTTCTTGTAGGTATGACATAATGTCACTGACAGTCACATTCTCTAGAAGGTCGTTCTGTTGTTCATTCAACTGATAAACGTCTTTATGTTCATCTCTATACTGCAGATCATGATCACACCCAGTTGTCAAAGTGTCTTCAGTTTTGCGTTGTATAAATAGTCTGCGCTCTTACTGGAGGGCGGTCATGTTCACAAACCACATCACAAAACTCATTAACAGTCTTGATCAGCACTTGGCTTCACTGACCCAAAATTCAACATCGACATTTCATCTTGTGCAACTGTCACCGATTCTTTGTCACACTGCTCCATGTCGATCTCTTTTTGCTTGTCACTAAGCCGTGTTTCTGGTGCAGGCTGAGTAATAGACGGAGGGAGATGGCTGTCACACGTAAAAATGTCACCACATGCAGTAGGGCTGTCGCTCGCTCTGTCCACATGGTAAAATAAACTTGGTGGTGTCGGCAAAAATAAAGTGGATGGAGAAGCTAAGCTTTCACTCTCCTTTTTCTTTTGACTTGTTCTGTAGGTCTCTGCTCTGTGCCTATTCCTGTTCAGCTGTGACGGGCATTTACGGTGATACGCGATGATGTGGCCTTGGGTTAGCGAGGCAGGGGGCTGTTCGGTAGTTGTAGTAAATCATAGAGTGACGACCGTTTGTTTTCCTCTGCCCTCTATTTTGTAGGAGAACAATGTCATTTCTTCCAGCGCAGCATTGAGTGTTGCTTTCAAAGCAGAAAAGAAGACCTTCAACAGGCATGCTGGACAATTATATAGCTAATACAAAGTAGAAATTTACTGGAGTAGCCAAAATACGTCTTGCTGATAGCCAGACAAGGTAAACTGCTCAGATAGAGACAGAGAGAGAGAGATGTGGGGGATATCGACAGAAAGACAGACAGACAGACACAGCAGACAGACAGAGAGAGAGAGAGAGAGAGAGAGAGAGAGAGACGCCCTGAAAGAGTTTAAAGCCATTAGCGTTATTGCTTTGGTGACAGGGGAGGTCATCCGTGATCGTGTAGCGAATTTTAAAACCAGTGCGGCACTCAGGGCAAAGGACCATGCGGCAAATCAAACTGGTATCATGGTCATATCAGTCAGCGTTAGCCCCCTGTGCTGCTAACACAATGATTCACTTTCCTGCCCTCAACTTCAGGTCCAACAAAAATCAAATCAGCACACAGTAGCAGGTTCTGCCATCAATATTCGTGGTTTTTTTTTTTCATTTAAACTGATGAAATGCCGGTAGTTACTGGGAAACGCAAGCTCGTAATGTTCATAACAAAACAGGACAAAAATAGTAAGTGAACGAAAATCGAAGAGAAAAAGAGTGAGAAAAATGAATTAACTTTGGACTCTCTTTATAGAGAGAAAAAAGTTTTCCCAAGGTCATCGCAATAAAGCTCTGATAATGGGACACATCAGATTTGCAATTCCTGTGAAGGGAACAAATTCATCAGAAATAAACTGCTTTCTTCACTCACGAGCGAGGCAATTCAAACTAGACCATCAAAGCGGGAAGAACCTCAGGGGACATTACTGCAACGATATTGAGGGTAATGTGACCGCAAGATGAAGGCATAAATCGATCATGACTCCTTGTAACCGTAATCGGAACGACACGCTTGTTTGCGTCTGCCTATCTGGTGGGATATAATAGGAACAACTCGCGTGTTCAGATTTGTTTACGTGGCATGGTCCAATTTCAGTGGCGGTTTGGTGAAGCGTTGTTTGTGTCTGTATGCCATGTGCATGCAGGCAGAGCGATAGCCTGTGTTGTGTTGCTTTTCATTCTGGCCGATTTGGTTTGTTTTTAACAGGTGAATAATTGGGTCGACTTTGTTCACGTGCGCGCGCGCGCGCGCGCGCGCGCGCGCGCGCGCGCGTGTGTGTGTGTGTGTGTGTGTGTGTGTGTGTGTGTGTGTGTGTGTGTTTGGGGTGGGGAATAGCCAGGGTCGCTGCAGCAGACTACAGACTCCCCCCCAAAAAAAAAAAAAAAAAAAAAAAAAAAACAATGGCCATGTTTACCAATGGCGAATTGAAACAGGAGGAGGTGTTGAGTTAGTAGAGCAGGT
>JADBJO010023718.1:0-26169 GCA_016801955.1 Conus betulinus | reverse complement strand
GGTGGATAATCTATGTGTGAAGGTCACCTAAGGAGACAGCTGCCTAAGGAGGTTCCGGGAGTTTTTGATGTCCATTTTGGCGAAAAGTCGTTTGTTAAGCTAAAGTGTAGAAAATGTGTGCCAATATTGGTGTGTGGAAGAACATAGTTCGAGAGATTCACTGTGAACATGGCTGTAGAGAGGCCCAACATAGATGTGGACGTCTCCCAAGGGAGATTGGTCAACAAGAGTGAGAACAAGATCTCTAACGCAAGAAAAAAGCATCAAAGAGCAAACTATGAAAATTAGGCGCGGGAGGAGGGATGGGGGTGTGGATTGGGGATGGGGCGGGAAGGGGGTGGGTATGGACGGAGGAGGGGGCAGGAGAGGGAGAAAGGGGGGTGGTTATTTCTCGACAGGCCCGACACCAGAGCTGTACAGAAGGTACATAGTTGACGGGCAAACAAAACGTACCTTCTCTTTTTCAAAAAAACAGTTCTGAATGTTCTATAAGTGGTGGATCTGTCCCGAACTCTGATAGTTCCATTCCAATATTGAATAAAGAAATCGACAATTTGTCTGTTTAGTTGAAAAACAAATGAGGCAGGGAACAGTAAACAATAAGCAATAACAAGTAGGGTAAGTCTTGCTCCCATAAGAAAACCTAACATAGAGTAACTTTTATTCAAGACTGGCACAACCTTTTAAACTTGAATAAAGTCAGACGAAGATAAAGACGAACAATCTAATAGTGAGGGGAAAAAAAAAAAAAAAAAAAAAAAACAAGAGCAGGCCAACAACCCCTCCGTCATCACAGTAATGACTGGCAAAAGATTTGAACTTAAGGGGGAGGGGGGGGGGGGGGGGGGATTGAAGATGAAGAATTCTCTGTTTAAACAAACTCAAAAAATGTTTCACATTACTACCTCCTTGCTGCAACCAAACAATCCTGAAACCAGTTTCACACAAGACTTCTATTACTTTTGAAACCCAACAGTTTTTGCCATCTCTGTCTGATTCAAGCAGCATCATGTGAACTTTATGTGGCAGTCTTTAAACATCCATATGCAACAGTTTAAACCAGAAACTTAAGCATGCAACATAAGGATGAACATACATGGTGTATGTACCCAGATCTTCATATACCACCTTATTAGGAGTTCTACTTGGAACACCCATGAACCTCTTAAACGCCATTAAATATACCTTTTCTATGTATTAACCTACGAATTCTTCCTTTCTTTATCAGAGAGTCCAACGAGTAAATACTTATAGCTTCTCACATTTACGATCTCATACTTATGGAGTTACTTTTAAGTGAGTCAATCATATAGCTATTGCTTAATCTACATAAAATATACGAAAGGGCCATCTTCATCCGTCCCCTACCCCTCACTCTTCTCTGCCACATTAAAACCACCTGTAGTTTCCTAGTTTCATCGTTAGGGCTTGCTTTGTTTGTTTGCTTGATTTTGGGTTGATGGTTTTTTTGTTTTTTGTTCGTATGTTTTTTCTCATCTGATATCAGCTAGAGTGGATAGATGTTAAATTTCACACACACACACACACACACACACACACACACACACACACACACACACACACACACACACGCGCGCGCGCGCGCGCGCGCGCGCGCGCGCGCGCGCGCGCGCATGCACACTGAATGCCCTCTCATATGCACTTACAACATAAAAAGAGAGGGAGGGAGCTGGACAGAGAAACGTGAAGTGCGTTGTGATGGGGGTGGGTAACAGCAGTGTTGATGGATGTGTTGATGATGACGATCAGTGATTTATAAATCAGATACCATTAGACATTTCTCACAGAGACTCTATTCATTCAATTGTTCGCAACACATCGAATGTTGGGAAAGTAAAGAGAAAAAAAGAATCATTAGCACACATGCACGAAAGCGCACACACACACACACACACGCACGCACGCACGCACGCACGCACGCACGCACGCACGCACACACACACACACACACACATACACACTGAGAGAGAGAGAGAGAGAGAGAGGTAAAAACAGGCGGAATTATATGAGGGGGGGGGGGGGGGGGGTACTTAAATGGGGGTAAAGAAATAAAAAGAGTCATGAAAGTAAACTCTCGTTCTGCTAGAAATTCTCTCTCTCTCTCTCTCTCTCTCTCTCTCTCTCTCTCTCTCTCTCTCTCTCTCTCACACACACACACACACACACACACACACACACACACTTCCGCGTACATAAAAAATGCTAAATGTAACACTTAGACAAAAAAAAAAATCAAGGTGTTGCACTTTCGCTAAGACAAAATACAAAGTGTCACACTTCCCGCTAACACTTCCAGCTAAGGTTAAAAAGAAAAAGAAAAAAATTAGTGTGACTCTTCTCGCTAAAATTGAAAAAAAAAAAAAAAAACTTAGTGTGCCACTTTCCGCTAAGAAAAAGATAAAGCTTACGGTAACATTTCCTGCTAAGATAAAAACAAAAAAACCTTGGTGTGCCACTCCCACTAAGATAAAAAAAATTGGCACTTCCCGCTAAGATTAAAAAAAAACCCCTTAGTGTGAAACTTCCCGCTAAGATAAAAAAAAACCCTTAGTGTGACACTTCCCGCTAAGATTAAAAGAAACCCTTAGTGTGACACTTCCCGTTAAGACAAACAAACAACAACAACAAAAAAAAACCTTTAGTGTGACACTTCCCGCTAAGAAAAAAACACCTTAGTGTGACACTTCCCGCTAAGATAAAAAAAAAATACACACCTTGGTGTGACACATCCTGCTAAGATAAAAACAAAAAACCATGGTGTGACACTTCCCACTCAGATAAAACACTTTTTCCTTAGAAAAAAAACCTTAGTGTGACACTTCCCGCTAAGATAAAAAAAAAAAAACCCTTAGTGTGACACTTCCCGCTAAGATCAAAAACAGAACCCGCTAAGATTAACAACAAAAAAATTAGCGTGACACTTCCAGCTAAGATAAAAAAAAAAAACACAAAAAACTTAGTGTGATATATTCCAGCTAAGATTTAAAAAAAAAAAAATCCCAAAACTTAGTGTGTCACTTCCCGCTAAAAGTCACGAAAGCGATGTTTGATGCTTTCCACTTCGACCGAAACAGTTAAGGTCGAAAAAGCTATGTATGGCATTTGACGCGAGATCGAAAGCCTAGTTTTCCTGTCTTTGCTCCTTAGCGTTGGTGTTACTTGTTTGTCTTGCCTAAAGAGGAACAATAGGTCGAAACGCGTTGTGTCTGTTTTGTAAGTCGACCGTTCCATTCCTCAAGTGGTCTAGTAACTTTACTTTTGCTTAGAATCTGACGTATTTCCCCCAGCTGTATTCTCTGAATACGTCTCCCAATAACTCATTTAGTTATCGTTCACACGCAGATCAGAACCTAATTTAGTAATAATTTTCTCTTAGTGATTTAATGAGAGAATTTTTTTCCACCTATGATTCCATCATTTTTTTTCTCTCTCTTCTCTTTCTCCTTTTATTCCAGTGGGAATTACTGGGGCACCACACTGAACAGTTCATCACGTGTGCCAAAGTTCCAAGAGATTCAGACATCGGCTGTGTTGTTCCGAATATTTTAGCAACACTCTCAGAGACACATTCATGAAGAGGATGATACTGAAATAAGTAGCTCAAGTTTTCCCATTTGACCCGATTGCTGATGCAACTCTGAACAGAAGACGGTCAGGATAGACAAAAATCCCACAAACAGATGATTCTGATGGAAATCGAACAAACGATATGACAGCCCGCCATCCGCAATGCTAATCGTTGCACTACGGTGGCTGGCACAAAATCATGATCCTGTGTGTTTCTGTGCACGAGGCAGTCAGAATGGAGAGACGGGAGTAAGTTCACTGAGAAGGCTCGGAATATGTCTATTTAAGAAAAAGAAAAACAAAGAAAAAAAAAAAAACAGTTATGACCAGTATTCTACATGTTACTGAACATTTCACGCGAGCAGACAAAGGGGGACAAGCCATCAGCAACATGCTCTCAGAAGTTGCGACCCTTTGCTGCACGGTCCACGCTACGTAGAGCAAGCTAACTTTTTAAGCAAGCTGTAGCCGCAGTGAATTTCAGCAGGGCTCCAAACTGCACATAACAAACCACCCTGACGCATTGTTATTCTCGGAGCCTCATGATACATGCGCTGAAAAACGTTAATAATGTCTTGTACCAAAGTCCCGTTTGAAACAGCACTGGTCGGTAGTTTCTTCCTGCTTACTTTTTAAAATACGAAATTCAGGCCCAACTCCTGTTTGAATCTTAGTCTGCTGCCGCCAAAGTAAACGCCATGAGGTTCAATCTTTCTGAGATTTGGATTTTTACCATGCTTCGGCATGTATGCACCGATTCGTGTTTCATGGGCCTCGAAGACCCATACATATTGAAACGGCAATTCACACCATGCCCCTGTCTGTGTTTTGTGGATCTCACAAACTCTAGCATGTCAATAAAAAAAAAGCCAATTCGAATGCAACGTAAGTGGAAAACAGGCTGAAATACACACAAATACACACACACACACACACACACACACACACACACACACACACACACACACACACACACACACACACACACACATACATCACGCTGATTTGAAGAGCAATACAAAGTATGCAGGTAAACATGCTTTCTTCAGACGTTACAAGCAGTGAACACAAATGCACAAACAGCATCCCCCTGGTAGCAGGCTACATGAGAATGACTGCATGAAAAGTGAAGGGGAAAAAAAGCAAATTCAAAAACAGATGGTAGGAAGAGGATGAGAGAGAAACAGAATGAAGGCAGAGTTGGAGGAAGGTAGGAAGGAAAGAAGTGAGCTGGAATTGTGTTTGTGTGTGTGTGTGTGGGGGGGGGGGGGGGGGGGGGTGTGCGTGCGTGTGTGTGTGTGTGTGTGTGTGTGTGTGTGTGTGTGTGTGTGTGTGTGCGTGCGTGCGTGCGTGCGTGCGTGCGTGTGTGTGTGTGTGTGTGTGTGTGTGTGTGTGTGTGTGTGTGTGCGTGTGCGTGCTTGAACAGCGTGGGAAGCGCGAGAGAAGGGATAGGACAGGAGGATCGGAGTGGGCGGATGAAGAAAGGAAGGAAGAAAGAGTAGCATGGGATATATCAAATTCAGATTCTTTAGCGAGCACAGTTGACGTGATTAAAAAAAAAAAAAAAAAAAAAAAGAAACACCTCTGCACAATTCTCTTCAACCACACATTTTGCACAATAACTACTGGGGTGTGGCAACACAGGGGATGGGATCAAAGTATACACTGAGCTGAGGGAACTGAAGTGTATGTGAAAAGAAAGGGGGAGAGAGGGATCAATAGCCTGTAGTAACCAACCAAGACTTGACCTCGAGGAAAGTTACACTACCCTAACACTGCCGCTTGAGGGGGAAAACGGAAATACTCCAATGGAAAAAAACAAAAAAAAAAAAAAAAAAAAAAAAAAAACACCACCCTAGTCAGACGCGGCTGATCTGAAAACAGCCAAAATTTTATCCGTCGGAAAAAAAAATGGGGTGAGGGAGGAGGAGCGATTGTGGAAGACGTGACAAGGACTGTGGGGACTAGGGCGGAAGAGGGGAAGGAAAGAAAGGAACAAAGAGAGGAGCGATAAATACTTTATAGAAATAGTTGGAAGGGGAAGTAATACTCTGCAGGTTGACAGGGTGGGTAGGGAGTAAGGAGAAGGGGGAAGAAGAAAAGAGTTTTTGTGGGTAAAAGAGTCGATGATGCAAACAAACACGAGAATAATTGTACGTCAATACACACAAAAATTATTTTCCCTTTTCATAACAAATCTGAAATTGAATAAAAAACATGATAAATCAGAGATTTACATATAGTCGAGCTAAGAATTCGTTCTCGCTGGCTCTAAAACAAATAACTATTACCACTGGAGGGTCTTCACCATACAGCAGCCTCCGTCAGTATCTCCAGGACTCCTACCTAAGTAAACGAAGAAGAAGACCATCATTTGTGGGACTGAGAACAGGGTGCTCCAGACTGTCACATCACATCTCCACAATATTCTACACTGGCGAGTCTTCAATTTATCCATGCCGCCCCAGTACAGCGGAACATTCCCAGCGGCACTAAAAGTGGAAACCTGGCCTGCCAACACACCAATGGGTCAAAACTTTACTGACCACTAGAGGGCCTTCACCATGCAGCAGCCTTTTACCAGTACCTCCAGGATTCCTTCCCTAAGTGCACGGAGAAGAAGACCTTCTATACATATACATATATGTGTATGTGCGTGTGTGAATATGTGTGACAACCTTCCACAGTTAGTCTCATTACCGCCATAACTCACCCCATAATACTGTTTACATGTGCCCCCCCCCTTCTTGTGTGTGTGTGTGTGTGTGTGTGTGTGTGTGTGTGTGTGTGTGTGTGTGTGTGTGTGTGTGTGTGTGTGTGTGTGTGACACATGATACCCTGTTTCTCATTGAGCATTGCTATCTTTTCTCAACCAACATCTGCACATTAACGCCAACACATTATTGCACCTGTTACAATAAACATCATCCCACAGCATTGTTTACTTTTTCAACATCACTATTTGTATGAACCTCCCACACCCACCCCCCACCTCATAGTGGATGGAGATATATGAGCTCTCCTTCTCTTGCCCCCCCCCCCCACCCCGCCCCCTCCCCCCAACACACACACACTACCCTCCCCCCCACCCACACCCTCTTTTCTTTCCTTTTAAAAAAAATACAGTTACTCTCATTTAATTCTTCTACTTATTTATTATAATTACTAGCACTATCATTATTACTATTACCATCCCTACTATATATATATATATATATAATTTTTAAGATATAATATATATATATATATATATATATATATATATATATATATATATATATATCCCCCCCCCTTAGCATTATTATCAATCCATCTTAACCACAACCGTCACATATACCACACTACCCCACTAAACTAACCACACAACCCCGACGCCTCACTCCTCCCCTCCCTCCACGCACCCCCCAACCCCCTCCTTTATCTCTCTCATAACCCCTCTGTCATTTCCTTCTGGGCGGCCATTCTTCACAGCACACCACATGGACATCAGATAAGTCTCTCTTCGTTCTTTGTTTGTACTGTCCTAAATGTTAAATGTGATTTTTTTTTTAGCTTGAATAAGACCCAAGAGGTCGAAATGCATCGTGTCTAGTCCTGTGCTTTGTTTGTCAATGTCCTTGGCGGCAACTAACCCCCACTCCCCACTCTTTCTAAACAAATAATTATGTGAAAATTTGTGTAGACCTACACGAAATGATCCCGACTGTACTGCAGTTTAAGGATTTTCCCTTTATACGGTAAACGTACCCATTGCCCCCTGAAAGGGGCAATAACATCATATGCTGTTCTAGTGCTGTCCTCTCTGTTTAGGTGATTTTGTCATGTCTCAGATGTGTGAGACAAATTACAAATTGATTTCTGTTCATCAGTGGTCTGGCTATTCCAAAACACTGTTTCAACACACTTGTTATAAATGTCTGTTTCGTCACATACTTGTTTGTTCTTTTAATTCGCTCTTTTGCTGCAAGTACCTTGATCTAAACTCTACCCCTGGATAAATAAAAAGTCAGAAAGCACTCGGAGACTGGTCGGAATCTGACAGTTTTAGAGTTAACTAGCGAATGGCTTGAATATAATCCTTAACTAGCAAGTGACTTGAATATACTCCTTGCTTTGCTGTATGGGTGAGTGCGTGTGTTCATGTGCGTACTTGCGGGCTTGGTGTGTGTGTGTGTGTGTGTGTGTGTGTGTGTGTGTGTGCGTGCGTGCGTGCGTGCGTGCGTGCGTGCGTGCGTGCGTGCGTGTGTGTGTGTGTGTGTGTGTGTGTGTGTGATGTGTGATGCACGAGCGCGCGCGTGCGCGCGCGCGCGCGCGCTTCAATATTTTTTCTAGAAGACAGATGGATGGCTCTTGTGTCTCTCTCACTCCAAATGATATTGATTGGTAGATTTTTTTCCCCATTTCATTTTTTACTGCTCAATACCTATCTTTCCGTTGATTAACCGTCGTTCTTCAGAACAGCCTTTCATCCTGTATTAGTTCGTGCGCCTCTTTATTTTAATTGCATCCTGCCCCTGTTCCTGTATTGTTTCCTGTCTCTTTCCATGCTGCTTCTCTTCCTGCGTTGTTGTTTGCTTCTGTTCCCACACCACTGCTTTCTTCTCTGTCTGTATTTACTCCCTGCCTCTTTTCCTGTATTCATCCATGATTCCTCTTCTATATGTTGCCTGCACTTTTCATATATTGCTGCCTGCACTCTTTATATATTGCTGCTTGCATCCTTCATATAATGCTGCACGCACTCTTCACATATTGCTGCCTGCACTCTTCATATATTTGCTGCCTGCACTCTTATATATTGCTGCCAGCACTCTTCATATTGCTGCCTGCACTCTTCATACATCGCTGCCTGCACTCTTCATATATTGCTGTATGCACTCTTCATATATTGCTGCCACCACTCTTCATATATTGCTGCCTGCACTCTTCATAGATTGCTGCCTACACTCTTCATAGATTGCTGCCTACACTCTTCATAGATTGCTGCCTGCACTCTTCATATATTGCTGCCTGCACTCTTCACATATTGCTACCTGCACTCTTCATATATTGCTGCCTGCACTCCTCATATATATTGCTGCCTGCACTCTTCATATATTCCTGCACGCACTCTGCATATATTGCAGACTGCATTCTTCATATATTGCTGCATGCACTCTTCATAGATTGTTGCCTGTACTCTTCATATATCGCTTCCTGCACTCTTCATATATTGCAGTCTACACTCGTCATATATACTGCACTCTTCATATATATTGCTGCCTGCACTCTTCATATATTGTTGCACGTATTCACTCTTCATACATCGCTGCCTGCACTCTTCATATATTGCTGCATGCACTTGTCATATATACTGCTGCCTGCACTCTTCGTGTATATTGCTGCCTGCACTCTTCATATATTGTTGCACGTATTCACTCTTCATACATCGCTGCCTGCACTCTTCATATATTGCTGCCTGTACTCTTCATATATGCACTCTACATATATTGCTACAGGCACTCTTCATATATTGCTGCCTGCACTCTTCATATATTGCTACCTGCACTCTTCATAGATTGCTGCCTGCACTCGTCATACATACTGCTGCCTGCACTCTTCATATATTGCTGCCTGCACTCTTCATATATTGCTGCCTGCACTCTTCATATATATTGCTGCCTGCACTCTTCATAGATTGCTGCCTGCACTCTTCATTTATTGCTGTATGTACTCTTCATATATTACTGTATGCATTCTTCATATATTGCTGCCTTCACTTTTAACATGTTGTCTGCACTCTTCATATACTGTTGTGTGCACTCTTGATATATTACTGCCTGCACTCTTCATCTATTACTGTCTGCACTCTTCATATATTGCTGCATGCACTCTTCATATATATTGCTGTATGCACTCTTCATATATATTGCTGTATGCACTCTTCATAGATTGCTGCATGCACTCTTTGTATATTGCTGTAAGCACTCTTCATATATATTACTGTATGCACTCTTCATATATATTGCTGTATGTACTCTTCATATATATTGCTGTATGCACTCTTCATATATTGCTGCCTGCACTCTTCGTATATTGCTGTATGCACTCTTCATATATATTGCTGTATGCACTTTTCATACATTGCTGCCTGCACTCTTCGTATATTGCTGTGCATGCACCTTCATATATATTGCTGTATGCACTCTTCATATATATTGCTGCATGCACTCTTCGTGTATTGCTGCCTGCAGTCTTCATATATTGCTGCACTCTGCACTCTTCATATAAATATGTTGTTGTCTGCACTCTTCATATATTTGTCTGCACTCTTCATATATTGTGCTGCACTCTTCATATGTTGTTGTCTGCACTCTTCATATATTGTTGTCTGCACTCTTCATATATTGCTGCCTGCACTTTTCACATCTTGCTGCTCGCGCTTTTCAGATATTGTTGTCTGCACTTTTCACATATGTTGTGTGCACTCTTCATATATTGCTGCTTGTACTTTTCACATATGTTGCCTGCACTCTTCATATATTGCTGCCTTCACGTTTTAAATATTGTTACCTGCACTCTTCATCTATTGCTGCCTTCACGTTTTAAATTGTTGCCTGCACTCTTCATATATTGCTGCCTTCACTTTTCACCTGTTGTTGTCGGCACTCTTCATCTATTGCTGCCTTCACTTTTCACAAATTGCTGTGTGCGCTCTTCATCTATTGTTGTGTGCACTCTTCATCTATTGCTGCCTGCAACTATTCATGTGCTGCTGTCTGCCTCTCTCTGTACACAGCTACCTTGCTCTCTTCAAATTTTCTATCCTACTTCTTTTCCTATATTACCGCCTGCCTGCCTTTCTGAATTGCTGCTCGCATAACTGCTTTATCTTTGTCTCTCTTTCTGTATTCACTTCCTGCCTGACTACTTTCCTGCATTGCTGCGTTCCTCTCTTCCTCTTTTCCTGTATTGCCGCGTGCCTCTCTTCCTATTTTACTGTATTGCTGCATGCCTCCCTTCTTGTTTCCTGCATTGCTGTATACCTCTCTTCCTGTTTTACTGTACTGCTGCATGCCATCAATTCCTGTTTTACCGTATTGCTGCATGTCTCTCTTCCTGCATTGGTGCATGCCTCCCTTCCTGCATTGGTGCATGAATCCAGGTTTTACTGCATTGCTGTGTGCCTTCGTTCCTGTTTTACTGCATTGCTGTGTGCCTTTGTTCCTGATTTTACTGCATTGCTGTGTGCCCTATTGCTGTGTGCCTTCGTTCCTGATTTTACTGCATTGCTGTGTGTCTTCATTCCTGTTTTATTGCATTGCTGTGTGCCTTCGTTCCTGATTTTACTGCATTGCTGTGTGCCTTCGTTCCTGTTTTACTGCATTGCTGTGTGTGCCTTCGTTCCTGATTTTATTGCATTGCTGTGTGCCTTCATTCCCGTTTTACTGCATTGCTGTGTGCCTTCATTCCCGTTTGACTGCATTGCTGTGTGCCTTCATTCCCGTTTTACTGCATTGCTGTGTGCCTTCATTCCCGTTTTACTGCATTGCTGTGTGCCTTCATTCCCGTTTTACTTAATTGCTGTGTGCCTTCATTCCCGTTTTACTTAATTGCTGTGTTATTTCATTCCCGTTTTACTTTATTACTGTGTGCTTTCATTCCCGTTTTACTTTATTGCTGTGTGCCTTCATTCCCGTTTTACTTTTATTGCTGTGTGCCATCATTCCCGTTTTACTTTATTGCTGGATGCCTTCATTCCCGTTTTACTTTATAGCTGTATGCTCTCATTCCCGTTTTACTTTATTGCTGTGCACCTTCATTCCCGTTTTACTTTATTGGTGTGCACCTTCATTCCCGTTTTACTTTATTGCTGTGCACCTTCATTCCCGTTTTACTTTATAGCTGTATGCTCTCATTCCCGTTTTACTTTATTGCTGTGCACCTTCATTCCCGTTTTACTTTATTGGTGTGCACCTTCATTCCCGTTTTTACTTTATTGCTGTGCACCTTCATTCCCGTTTTACTTTATTGGTGTATGCCTTCATTCCCGTTTACTTTATAGCTGTATGCTCTCATTCCCGTTTTCATGTGATGCTGCATGCCTCCTTTCCTGGGTGACGGATCTTCTGACGTCCCTCCTCGTTATCAAAATGTGACTGTCATATACAGGGACTGCATATGGGATGCATATAGATAATATAGTCATGTGGGTATTGTCATTGTTGTAGGTATTGTTGTTATAATTGTGATGCTATTACTATTAGTGTTGTTTTCACAGTCATGGTAATCTTAAATCATTCCCTTCCCTTGCACAAAAGGAGCCACTGACTATGACTTTTAAGAAAAAGAACACACACACACACACACTACCTCGCCCCCACCCCCCCCTGTTTCTCTCGTGTGTATGTGTGTTGTTAGTTTGTGCGTGTGTCTGTAATATATATATATATACGGAGTTTTCAAAAAAAAAACCAAAAAGTGCCACCACCTAAGAAGCAAAAGAAAATCATGAAAGAGCAAAACAAGCTACATATTCTTGTGAAAAGTAGAAAATATAAAAAGGTTACCTCTTAAGACACAAGTGCTGAGGGCCAGTTCTTGGAATGAATCCACAAGGGGCTAAATTAAATATATATATATATATATACACACACACAATATATATATATATATGTGTGTGTGTGTGTGTGTGTGTGTGTGTGTGTGTGTGTGTGTGTGTGTGTGTGTGAGAGAGAGAGAGAGAGAGAGAGAGAGAGAGAGAGAGAGAGAGAGAGACAGAGACAGAGACAGAGACAGAAGAGAGAGAGAGAGTTTTGGTTTCTCTCACATTGCTCACTTACAATATATAACTCGCAACGATTTAATTCAGTGGACAGTTTTTGCTCCTTTTTTAATGTCAGGCTAGAACAGGACATCATATTAAAGTGCTTAACTAGAGAGAGAGAGAGAGAGAGACAGACAGACAGACAGACAGACAGACAGAGAAGTTCAGCTTCAGACTTATTCAGTTTCACATGAATTGTTCACAGAAAGGCCAGAGACCTAAATCAACAAGGGAAGACAACAGGTTTTCACAGAACAGACAGCATCTGTCTACATACTGAATCTGTTCAGAACTAGTCAGCAAGGAAAGTAGCATACAATTATCTCCTTTAGGTAAAGCGCTTTATTGAAATACGAAGTCAACTTACCAAGAATTCTTTTGTCATCCTAGACTATAAGAGAATAAAAACCAAAATAAAACATGCGTTCAGAAGATCCTTTACAGCAGGACATTTAAGTTCATCTTCATTCCTTTCATTCGACATGGCAGACATTTTCTGACCGTTATCCAATCTGCTTGATTTCAATCAAGCCTATACTGTGTAACAACAATTTGTAGAAGTCTGTCTACATCTTAAAACAACCGGTTCTTTATTAAATGTGAATTCTCCCACTCCCACCACCCCCTCGAAAAAATAAACAAACAACAACAAAACACAACAAAAAAAAATCCGTATTTTCCAATTCGCCATAGAACGGTTTTCCACTTTTTGCCGTTTGCAGTCTTTGAGTCTCTGCCTGAAAGTTTGCTTAAGTTAGTTCTTGACCAACTTCTTGATGATACCTGATCACAACTAACCTACTAAGGTCGCAACGACATTTATGTATATTTGTCACCCAGTCAACTTTACCTCCTAGGCAAGCCTGTCGCAAGATTTTTGGTTTGGTCCAACGTTTTTAATCTGCAGTTATCTGAACCAATGACGAGTACATCTCAACGCAGACTTTACATGCACTGGATACATACTGGTTTTGAAATACACAACAGAATTTGGCAATAAATTTGAACCACTCAAAATGCTTTCAAGTTCGAATAGATGCACAATAGATTTGATTGAGAGAGAGAGAGAGAGAGAGAGAGAGAGAGAGAGAGAGAGAGAGAGAGAGAGAGAGAGTCCACAACTTTTTTGTTAATATGGTTATTACTGAAATTCATTTTACTCGTTTGAAAATGAATTTTCACATCAGAGCCATCGCATAAGTCGTGCCAGCCTTGTTCAGTGCAATTAGGAAAATGAAATGTGAAAGGTCATGAACTGCGAACATGAGTGGATTACTTTTCAACAGTCCTCTTAATGTTGGGGCTGAGCCTAAGATGTGGTTGACGTGGCATGTATCTGTCAAGGATATCAAACAGCTGTGAGGACCAGTTGCCTGATTGAAGGAGGACTCTACCAACAGAAATAGTACCGTACAAGAAAGACGCACTCTCAGCCCGTTCTTGACTTATTTCCTGTAAGGTTCAGGAACAGCATCCCCTTATGGTGCCAACCGATGGCATTTTAATCTCAGAACCGCTACGTGGGTGGGAAAGAGGGAGATGGAAGAAAGGGGGGGTAGGGACCAGAAGGAAACTTTTGAAAAGAAGGGATGTTACGGGGCTCGTTCCATATCTCTCTGCAAGGGCTGGCTGTGGGAGTGAGAGAGCGGGAGTGTGTTCTCAACAGGCAGTTTCGTGATCCTGCTCATTGAACACTGGTGTGGGAAAGGCAGCGTCCCTGCGGTGACCCTTCAGAACAAAGGCACTGCAGATGGAGGCTGTTCCTGTGTCCATCCTTCCATTCAGGCTGTTGTGGACAACTAACACAGCCATTACTCAACTTGGTGATAGTGTGTCAGTACTTTTCAGGGTGAACATTTTGGTCATCTCAGAATCTGAGCGCTAGTTACACGTCAGGAACGAGGCAAAGAATGGATGCTTTTTTTTTTCAGTATTCTTCACAAGAAACGAAGGAAGAAAGGTGAACCAACCTGTGCAGAAGATGAAACGGATCAACTGATCTGCAGAGAGAGAGAGAGAGAGAGAGAGAGAGAGAGAGAGAGAGAGAGAGAGAGAGAGAGAGAGAGGAGAGAGGAGAGGAGAGGAGAGGCGAGGTTCAAGGGTGGGGTGGCGGTTGGGGGGCCGAAGGACTGGGTAGGTGAGAGGCAGGGAGGTGGAGGATTGCTACTTCAGACAGAGCGCACAATTCATTCATGATTTTCACAGACACAATGAACAAGGCGGGCCATCACAGGTGTCATATCCGCGGGTCGAGGCCGACTCAGTGGATAATGGGGATGTAATCCTTGTAGCACTTGGCTGCTTCTATCTTTCCCGTCAGGTTGCCGTCTGGAAAGCTGGCTTTTTTGCAGAAATCAGTGCTGGATGCCACGTTGTCACACAAGGTATCGTTGGAGTAGCCACCGCACGCCCCACTCCAGGCAGTCCTGTTCAGTGGACAACATCAAAGTATCTTCTTACGCTCTGTACATAATGTCACTGGTACCTAATGTTCATATACAAATACAGTAATAACTAATAAACAGTGACTGTTAACTTCTTTTTATTTTCTGTGCAATAAAACGTTAAACCAAAACAAAACATTCTTGCTCACGACAGGATGCTTCCAATTTCTCAGAGCATCGTAAATAACGATTTTGTTTGTCTTATAAGTAATACAAGTTTACAAAACTTAAACTGAGTTTTCAAAATCACGCTGCTTATGGTTCCACGTATTTCACGGTTGTATGTCAAAACTGGGACAATATTTTCATAGAACAAATAAAAAGATCACATCAAATGGTAAAACAGATCTGTTGCATTTTTGTAGATGGAGCAAATATAGTTCTGGGTGCCCTATCACAGAGATCACTTTGTGCAACTTTCATTTTACTCTTGTCACTTAATTTCAGCATTTAACACTGTAAATAAAAAAAGACATCATGATTCTTGTCACCAGTCCCAATTTTGTTTTTAATTCTACCCTTTGAAAAGGCTGTCACTTCATATCTCTTTGCCATCAGTTAAAGACTCAAGAGGACACAATACTGTTCAAAAGTGTTGAGTCCTACTTGCACCTCACTTTATTCTCCGGTAAAATACTGTTCTCAGCATCTAAAAGAGAGAAATTTTAAAAGATTTTCGGGTAATCGGGGATGGGGAAGGGGTCACAATTACATGTTAATACATTCTATAATCACGATAAATAACGGAAAAGCAGCTGGTCCATATAACTAAAGGTGTGATGCATTCCATCAACACATCGAGTGGTTACAGTTGTCCAAAACAAATTCGTATATGTACAGCAATCTGTGGAAAAATATTAAAAGACGTCATCATTTCTACACATTGGTAGTTTCATCTGTTGCTGCCTACAAAATTCTGAAAAGAATACCACCGTTTATGGAATTCTGTGAATCGCATTTCCATGCAATGCAAATATTTCTCGATTTTATATGTACTCTTTTACTAGTTCATAAGTGTTGGAGATTAGGTCTGATCTGATGATTTTACATTTATATACAAAACGTTTATTAAACAGGATAATTTGTCAAATCTTTCGACTGTTTTCCTTCGTTCATCATTACCACACAATACCAGTTCTATATCAAGTATGATTATTACACAGTTTCCCCTTTTTTTCTCTCGCTAATCTCTCTACTTCATTCAAGAAACTCCGTACATAATAATGCCAAGTGGTGTTGTGTTGAATCTTTCTCTATCTCACAAAATAAACATACATTACTAGTAATTATACCCATTTTTTCTTCAAAATACCATTTGTTACAAGAATGGTACAGTATGATCTACTCGGAAATTGGGTTTTAATCTTCCCCCAGTATACTGTCAATCAAAAAGTAGTAGAAAGAAACTCGTGGAGAGCGTGGCAGCAGAGAGTCCTCAGAAGAGAAGCCCCCTTCAAGCAAGTGTTTCGGCCCTATCTCCTGACACTCTAGAGGGGTTGGGACACACCCGATTCATGACTCCGGATGTCCCTCTGCTGCCCCTTTTTTTTTTTTTTTCCATTTTGGGACGAGCCATGGCTGGGATTCGAACCCATGACCCTCTGGACATGCTTATTTTCCACTTATTGACTCGCGCACAAACACTGAGCCACTGGGACACCTGATATTTGTAGGAAAGTTAAGCCTTATGAAGTTCACTTTTGTTCCACCTTGACCAGATCCAGCTTGAACACCTCTCTGCCGCTTCTGCCATTGCTTTCAGGGCTTTGGTTTTTTTCCCTCCCTGCAACTGAGAGCTGTTTCATGAGGCTGTATGCAAACGTTCCTACAAACTCCCTAGCTCCAGTTTCTGCAGTGAGGACTTTGACCTAATAGCCTTCTCTCCCCAGGTTGTTTGCCAGATCAGCATACTTTTCAAACTTGTAGATTTGAGCTGCCTCCATTCTGTTCTCATATGGCACCGTGAGCTCGATCACTATCAGTTGGTTGTTGACTGAGGGTGGACTATTATGTCTGGTCTCATGCCACTCTTGCTGATGATCTCTGGGTGACTCTTCCATTCTGGGAGGTCTGCAGTGCACTCCCAGTCATCTGCCCCGTCCAGCAGACTCTGCCTGCATGTTCCGAGTGGTACTGTTGTTCTTGGCCATGATTCGCTGCCTCCTGCCGTGAAGAATGTTGCGGGTGCTTTTGGAGTCCTGATTTTCCCTTTTGTAGTGTTTGTACTAACCCAGACTACTTGTACGATCTCTCTGAGCACTTGGTTGTGCCTCCATGTGTACCTTCCTTGAGCCAGGGCTACTTTACATGAGCTAAGGACATGCTCCACTGTTTGTTTTTCATGGCAGAGGGGGCATGCAGGATCATCTGTTTTTCCCTACTTCACTAGGTTTGCATTGAGGGCAGAAGGTCATATGCAGATCTGAGAATGATGCTGATCCTGAGAGGGGGCCATGTGCCAAATGTCATTCCAAGTGAGACTTCTTTGGAGTGCATTCTCCCACGTTGTCCATTGCCCTTGCTGGCTCTGCTGGACTGCTTTTTTTGGAGTCTTTTTTGGTCTTCTTCATTTCTCATCTCATGAATCATCATGTCTCTTTTGGCTTTCCTTTGGCCTTTGACCACCATTCAGTTTTGGTCACCCCCAGTCCTTGTCTGTTGGTCTGTGTGTGTCCCGTTATTGCTCTGATCTTGAGACTTTCTTTTGCAGAATCCATCGCCTCTTGAACTTTCCATTTTCTGCCTATCTCAGCTGGGGCTTGATTGCTTCTACCACTTGTCTCCTGAGTCCTCCAGCATGCTTTGAAGTGATGATCCCTGCTTTGTATTCCTCCAGGATGGATTTCAGTGGTAGTTTCAGCTTTACTTGGCGACAGTACAGCGCTATGTCAGTCAGACAAGGTGGGACACCAAGCCATTTCCTTGTGAACTTGTTGATTTTGGATTCCATTGCCTCCACTATGCTGGTGCAGATGTCGTATATCATCAGAGGCCATAGGAGCTTTGGTATCAGCATGAACTGCAGACACCAGACCTTGTATTTGCCAGGGAGCCCACACTGGTCAATGGTCTCCAAGCCTTCTTCCGACATCTGTTTGGTTTCTTTTGCTCTTTGTGTGTCGTTCAGCGCACCATCATACCATCTTCCAAGGCTCTCTGACTGGCTCTTCTGTGACTGTTGGAATGGCCTGGTTGGCAACACTGAAGACCACAGATTCGGCCACTTTTCCTTTCCTCAGTGAGAGAGTCCGTGATTTCTTTGGCTTGACCTTCATTCTGGGTGAGGCAACTATGTCATCCAGCCTCTCCAGCACATGACGTGTCTCGTCTTCTCTGGATGAAATCACTGTAGTGTCATCCATGAAGGCCTTGAAAGGGGGCATCTTGTATCCATCGCCAAGGTCTGTTTGTCTTGCGTTGCTTGTCGCTGCTTTCAAGATGACTTCCATTGCCAACACGAACAGTATTGGGGAAATTGCACAGCCCATTGCAATGCCCACTTCCAAGTTGATCCAATCGGTTGTGTATTCCTTGGTAGAGAAGCGCATTGAGAAGCCATTGAAGTACTTCTTGAGCATGTCGCGGATGTTCTTTGGCACATGGTACATCTCAAGAGCCAACTGTATCATCTCATGGGGTACAGATCCATATGCATTTGCCAGATCAAGCCACACGACGTCCAGGTCTCTCTTTTCTGTTTTGCTCTCTTTGGATTGCGTCCCAGATCATTGTGGCATGTTCTACACAGCCAGCCATGCCTGGGATGCCACCTTTCTGCACTGACACATCCAAGTGCTTGTTTTCCATGAGGTACTTGTTCAGCCTTGCTGCCATGACCGAGAAGAAGATTTTTTCCTTCGACGTTCAGTAGATATTGGCCTGAACTGGCTGATGTCACTTGAGTTTTGCTCTTTGGGATGTACACACCATCTGCCGTCATCCACTGGCCGCTGATCTTCTGATTTCTGCAAGCTGATCGCAGCAGCCCTGTGGAGCCACTCCAGCACCTTGGGACATTTCTTGTACAGCTGGTAAGGTATTCCGTTTGGCCCTGGTGATGATTTGGCTCTAGCTTTGTTGACCACCTTCTTGATTTCCGCCAACGTTGGGGGCTTGTTATTGAACTGTTCCTCAGGGTTGGTTGGCCACACCAGACCTTGAATGTCGAGTGGTGCTTTGCTCTGTGAGTCACAGTATGTTTTCCTCAGATGCTGCTCAAGAATTCCTTTGTCCACACTGAGGGTCTCAGATTTTGGCTGCTCAAACAGAGTTCTGGCAAAGTCAAGAGGTCTCTGAAGAAGCGCTCTTTTGTCTTCTTTTTGCTCTTCCTCTCCTCGCAGATTCCGCTTCGCTGAGGGCGCTGTGTTTTGCTTTCAGGACTTCCCAGAGTTTTTCCAAGCCTTGTTTTTCGGCTGGCAGTACAGTCTTCATTTGCTTCTTGAGGTTTTTCTTTTGGACCCTGATCTTGTCCATCTCTTCTTGGCGTCTGGATTTCTTTGGAGGTGTTTTCTCTTTGGGTAGTTTTGCTCCATAGGCGTCTCTACATGTGGCATACACAATGTCCCCATATGTGGCTAGTTTGTGTTCCAGGGTGCTTTTCCCTATCAGTGCATTGAGTCTTTGGACGATTTTTGCATCCAGTTTCTCCCAATCTTCAGTCTCGTTTGCTCGTGGCAGGCTGAGTTTCAGGCGCCTGGCATCGAGGGCCTGTGCAAATTCCTCATCCAAACCAACAGCGTGGATGTCCTTGGCACTGTGGTTTAAATCCTGGCCTCGGTCTTCCGATGTCTTATCTGCTGATGCAGTGCGCTGCTGCTCATTCAGATGAGTCTTCAACACATCCCATTTTTGTTCTGTGGATCTTCATGCCACGGGTGGTAGCGAAAGCTATCCTTAAAAAGCAACAAACAAAAACACGTAATATCATGGTGGCTCAGCTACTGGCAATTTACAGATTATTATGAAATTAGGCTGTGCTGACAGCGCTAGGCATTTTCCATAATTCAATGCTCCAGGATATCAAAGAAATGATAAAAAAATGTAACAAACAACTGAATATCACAAAAATCAGTTACAAAGAATATGGGCGGACTTTGCAGGGCCGACAACTAGAATCCACTATTTCCATTATCTATCCCTTTATTTACACATTTTATATAATAGTTATACATTTCCCTCTCTTTCTCTCTGTAAGCGCGCGCATACATACATGCGTGCGTGCGTGCGCGCCTGTGTGTGAGTATCTATGCGTCTGTATGTGTTTGCTACATGACCGTTGGCAATGTATGCTACTTTGGTTTCTTTGATACTGTTTATTTCATGTGCTTTGCAATATAAGAAAAGAAATACGGGTATACGTGTGAGAATTCTTCTTGCATTGAATAACGTCCTTGACTCCAAGTTTCTATCAACTCGGTAGCTAGTACGTGCTGATTTTAAAAGAGAGCAAAAAGTCACACTGTACAATTTCAACTGTTCTGCTGAAAAGAATGACAGTAATGATATTAGAGATGATACGGGTGAGACAATGGCAATGACAATGATGATTCTCACTGACCACAAAAACGTCCATGGGGCTGCAGGAGTACTGGTGACACACTTCCTTCGATTTTTTTTTGATGGTTAGGATTTGGCTACAAGTGATGATGGCATCTTTGCGCGTTGCATTATCCGGACACATGTTCTGAAATATGTCCTCTGCTTTTTCGCACTGATCGTTCCTGTTGATGAAACAAACAAGTAAGTGGAGCAGATGGAAGCTCGAAGCTCTGGTTATTTCAGAATCATCTACCTATGTTTATAATTGGTGAATTTAAAAGAATCAGTTTTCAAAAGCTTTTGATATGGACCAGATCACACACACACACACACACACACACACACACACACACACACACACACACACACACACACACACACACACCTCCTAGAAAACCACGTCAAAAAGCATATTCTTAGGTATTTTGATCATTTCAATCTATTTCAACCTCGTTAGTCTGGTTTTATCGCTGACCATTCTTGTAACACAGCTCTAGCCACTCTAACTGATATATGGCTGACAGATATTAGCAGTAATGAAATAACTGGAGTTCTCTATGTCGATTTAATCAGGCTTTTGATGTTATAGATCACAAACTTTTGCACACGAAGCGCAAGATTTTTGGCATATCGAACAATACATCAGAACTCATGATGCCATTATCAGTCGGTAGAAAACATCTGGCAGCTACAAATGGACCTAAACCTGCGACTTCGCCTTCTAAGAAGAGTATACCTCAGAGTTCCACCCTAGTACCTTTATTAGTTTCATTTTATATCCGTTATTTACCTTTAACTCGTTCTGAATAATGTGAATTATTTGCATACGACATGACCACATATATTGGTAATTCTAGTTATGCACAGATCTGATTCACTTCGCAAAAAAGCGTTATTAAAAATGATTACATGGTCAGAGTTAAGAGCTTGGATTCATTGAAAACTAAGTTCATGATCACCATGAGACGAAATGTCAAAACTTTTTCTGTGATTCTACTCACCACGACAGTAGTAAAAATACTGACGAGGTTGAAAACGACAAAGTTCTTGATGTTGTCATATATAACAATCTGTCATGGTCTGAACATGTGACGGTTACTTGGCAATCCATTTCTAAAAAGATTTATCAGTAAAAAAAAATCAAACACTTCCCACATTTGCACTCTCCAAAACTTACATGCTTTCATTGTCTTGCATTCAAATTACACCTTTATTATCTGCGACTCAGTAAATGAATGCATTCTAAAACCCCATTGAGTCTTCATGGACATGCTCTAAATCTTGTCCTCAATAAATCCTCGAAGCTAATGGGTTCTGACTATGTGTTTACGGTACATTTTTTTCGTTCACTTAAAGTAAACATAAAATAAAGCTATTTTCATGTTAAAAATGGTTCACCTCACGCATTGTCAATGACCATCATCAAGTGCATGAACTTACTCTCCCTCTGCCTCGAATCAATCTTTTTCAAACCAGTCTCATTTATTCCTGTGAATTCTTGTGAAATGCAATCTTAGCCACTATCAAAATTGATATAGCCTGAATGTGTTCACGCGTAAATTTCGTGGATACCTTATACCAGAATTTGTCAACTCAGCAGGATGAATCTAATATCTTTATTCTGTTCAAGGTAGCCCAATCTCCCTCACCCTCTTCCCCTTGCCTTCGTTCTATTTCCATCTTCCTCACCTCTCTGTCTTCTGTCTGTCTGTCTCTCCATTCTCATCTCCCTCCGTCCGATCTCTTCAGCTACTTTCCGTCTCTCGTCCACATTGCTTTGCTGTGACATTTTCACTTCCAACCATTTTTTGTGTGCATGCCTTATGGAACCCAATTCACTTATCCTATTTATTTATTTTTTTTTTAAAAATATCTATTGTAATGATGTTCTTCGCTGATCTCTCTCTTCCCTTTCCTTTCATCTTTTTCTCTACCATGTGCTTTTGCTTTCATTTTTAGTGTGTTATGTATCGTACCCTTATTCACATTGAAGTACATTTACTACACGATTTTCAATTTCTTCAACGATGGAATATTTGCGAGTGCCTTGCTTTGTAATTTTTACATCCCACCCCCCATTCCTGCCCATCTGTCCCGCATCTCCTCCCCCCCCTCACTACATCAACCCCTGCCTCAGCCCCTTTCCTACTCTATCAGTTTCTTCCCCTCTCAGTAATATCTCGTCTAAGTGAATTCTCCCACAGGTGTTCTGTCGCCCCTATTCATGTCCTGATATTTCATGTGGACTGAACATCATTTTAGAGATTTTATTTATTTTAAACATTTTGTTACAGTATATCATTCTACTTTTGTTTTAGTCTTTATTTAGTTTATTTGTGCTTGTGGTCGCATACATTTCTGAGGACAAGATGCAAAGAAGGCTATTCTTTTCCTTCGATATAAAAAGGAATCGTTGATTTGTTCATTTGTCGCTCTCCTTGCTATTCTATGTGTATATATGCTTACCATATATCCTTAGAATTAAAAAAAAAAAACTGAACTGACTTCGTATTTAGTATTGAATATTGTGCATTTTTTTCCTACAATCTTTATTTAACTGAATATATGACTCTTTCTCTGTTACATTTATGTCTTTCATTTCATGTAATTTATGGTGGTGTTTGCTTTAGTGTTGGTGCCGCTATTTTCTGTCAGCTGATTTGAACGATTTTATCATTCTTTTCAGAACTGTAGTTCCTATACAGGGCGAGGACTGGATGAAAATGTATGCTTATGCTTATCTACTATCCGCGAAAATACAGAATTTAACTTGCTTGCCTTGTCCTATCTCTCTCTCTCTCTCTCTCTCTCTCTCTCTCTCTCTCTCTCTTCTCTCTCACACACACACACACACACACACACACACACACACACACACACACACACACACACACACACACAGAGTCACTCACTCACTTGTTATTGAGCATATAAAAGGGCACGTTTGATTTAAAGACAAGTTCACATATGATCAAACGACAACCTTTGGGTACTGCTGAAACCTAGATATACCTACACCTGGGTGATATCAGTGTCAGTCTCTGCAAACACGTTGTACAAGAACATCTGCTCTGCTGACAGTCCAAAGTCGTTGACGAAATTGCCGTACTTGAAGCCGCTTTCTTTATCGCCTCCTAATCAAATTAAAAAAAAAGACTTTGGACATCCCCGTGGTGATCTACATAATCATACAAAAAAAAAACAACAACAAAACAACAGACAAACAAACAAAAAACTCAACACCTGTCATCCTTGAGGCAACTGCAAATCATAACCAAAATGGTAACCAAAAAACCCCACACCCACAACAACCGTCATCTTTGAGGTAATCTACAAATCGTAGCCAATATTGTAAAACAAACAAACAAACAAAAAAAAAAAAAACAAAAAAAAAAAACCCCAAAACTAACCAGAAACCACAACAGCAACAAAGCAAAAATAAACCAGTCATACCTGGCAATCTTAGTGTTAGGTAACGCCTGTGATCCCCTCTCCTCAATTCCTCCTCTCACTATCACAGCAACAGGAGTATGAGCCAATGAGTGTTTTCGACTATCTGACACGAAGAAGCGCGACGGCCCACACTGGTTTGTCTTGTGAAATATATATCTGATTTGAACCACGTAACCAGCAGACGAACGGCCACATCGACGTCCACAGTAGCCATAAAGAAAAGCTCTATAAAGCAAACACCTACTACTCCCACCTTCCCCCATCACTTTCACTTCATCCCCTCGCTTTACCCGTAACCACCTTCATGACCCTACACAGATTTGGGTCTGTAAAATCAAACTATACATAACTGCATCAGATGAATAGATTATTAATGTCACCATTCACATCATTCATGTCATCCATTTCTCTCAATTTATGGCATTCCACATTTCTAAACGTGACAAAAAATCAATCAAAGCAAGTTAGAACCACAACAGTATACACCAGTAAATAAAATGTTCCATCAAAATTTCCAGCTGTTTGAGAGGGAATTTGAGGTATGAAGATTTCCTTGAATATCCTGTGAATGTTTATTGACTGTATTTGCTCTTGCAACCACATTGTGCAGTTCTTTAGCATATGATACCGTGTAAGTATTTCTCTACTGTTTTGTTTTTGTTCTTTGTCCATAGCATCGACTTTCTTTTAAAGCTGGTCATTGTGAGACTGGGCTTTGTTCATCACGTAAGAATATTGCGTTGGTCTTCCAAACGTTCACTCTGACAATTGACTTGCACTTCAAATCTTTTACAAATTCAGCAACATTGTCAGGGCTTGGATTAGATTCTACATTCCCACAACTTTGAAAGAAATCTGAGATTAGGAGGGGAAACACTGATATCGTATGCACGAAACAGGACAAAAATTTCAGTTAATGTTGGAAGTCCTGGCAGGGAGAGGAGCAGAAAGACATAGTATTATGCTCGACGTATAGGGGAAAGTCATCATACATACTGTGCTTTGCCCGAAACACATCTCCCAGAAAGACATAGTATTATGCTCGACGTATAGGGGAAAATCATCATACATACTGTGCTTTGCCCGAAACACATCTCCCAGTAAGACAGTATTATGCTCGACGTATAGGGGAAAGTCATCATACATACTGTGCTTTGCCCGAAACACATCTCCCAGAAAGACATAGTATTATGCTCGACGTATAGGGGAAAGTCATCATACATACTGTGCTTTGCCCCGAAACACATCTCCCAGAAAGACATAGTATTATGCTCGACGTATAGGGGAAAATCATCATACATACTGTGCTTTGCCCGAAACACATCTCCCAGAAAAGACAGTATTATGCTCGACGTACAGGGGAAAGTCATCATACATACTGTGCTTTGCCCGAAACACACTCCACACAAATGTCATATGCAGGCAGAAAGGGGCACTGAACAGAATCATTGTTGACAGCATTTAGCCACAGAACAAACTCTGCTACTCCTTGTTTATTGTGCGCATGGCCTGCAAACTGCTCATAATCACTGTTTCTGCACAACGATTTCATGATTTTTTAAAATCATTTAAAAAAAAAAAAATTTGTAGCAAACCGACCTTTTATACAACGTTCTGTCTGTAAGTCTACTGTCATATCTAACCACTAACACTCAATAGGCATTGTAATGAACAGTGAACACACAGAATGTAGGAAACGGAGAACCAAGCGAATTGTAAACACGTCTGCACTCGACGGTTTCCTCAGAGAGAGAGAGAGAGAGAGAGAGAGAGAGAGAGAGACTGATTTAATGAATAGGTCATTTGCCCATGTCATAACAGGGACAGGCGGGGTAAGGGAAGTCATCCAAAACTCATAGATAATGTCAGTCAATGCAATCAACTTTAGAGAAGTACAAGCAAAAGACAAAAGTTGCACGCATGTGCACAATCACCGCGCATGTTATACACATACACTCCTACACACACACACACACACACACACACACACACTCTCTCTCTCTCTCTCTCTCTCTCTCTCTCTCTCTCTCTCTCTCACTTGAATCATAAACAGTAAATCGCGATACAGGTTAAGCATGATGCATTAAGTCGTTTCTGAGTTTGAACGCTTTTAACAAATACAAGGCAAGAGGTATACACATTCTTGAGTTGGATGGTAACAGAGTCAGTTTGAAAGCATTTGGCTTTAAATAATATTTTTCTGGTATGTATAACTGACGCAGAGCTTTGTATGTTCGTATATGATGATGAAATCGAATTCCGTTTCTTCGACATTTGGACGAAATGAGTAATTCCCTTTCCGACGGAGTGAGTAACGTGAAAGGTGTGTCTTTAACGGAG
>JADBJO010023717.1:0-26170 GCA_016801955.1 Conus betulinus | reverse complement strand
GGCTGGTTGTAACGGTTGGTTTTCATCCATTTGTACCCAGGTTGCAGCGTGTTGGACCGGGTTTTCATCCCCTGGGGCCCAAGCAAAGCAGATGTTGGACCAGTTTCTCTGGGCCCAAGAGTCACAGTCACAGTTCACAGCAGAGAGATATTGTGTGGAAAAAAGGGAATGCTTTCAGTGCATCAGAATTGCATTCAGAAGATTTGAGGTCAGAGCAGAGGTGGTTTCCTTTTATCTCGTCGCTCTCTCTCTCTCATCTCTCGCTCTCTATGTATGGCAGGAAAGGCTTTGAGTGATAATTTTCTGTGCGAAAAGTAAACATCCTTTTTGGTTGATGTGCATATTGTGTGTGTTATGTCATGAGTGGTGATATGAATATTCTCCCTCTTGTTAGCTGATTGTGTAAAGGTGTGAATAACTATGGAATATTTTAGCCGTAGCCTAAAGGGAGTGTGGGTGGAACCACGTCACCATTGATGATGATTAGTTATACAGGTTACATGTTGATTGTTGTGTCCATGTGCTGAAAGAAAAAGAATAAATTCCATTTCATTGTTATTAAATGTGTGCACTCCTCGCTAGATGTCTGTTTGTGCTGTTACGTTTGTAGGGTGGGGTGGTGGTAGTGAGTAGTGAAAGTAAGATTGATCTGATTAAAATTCACAAAAACAGCTTACACGCATTCAGGGACATCCAGGAGACAGATATAACAGATCTTTTTGCAAGTACCCCTCACTCCACTCTGTGACAAAGAGAAAATAAGAAGAGGAGGAGGAGGAGGAGGAGGAGGAGGAGGAGCAGCAGGAGAAAGAAGAAGAGCAGAGGAGGACGAGGAAAAGGAAAAGACGAGAAAAAGAAACCAACAGGAGGAGGAGGAGGAGAGGAGGGGCCAACCGACGACTAAAAATGATGATGATGATGGATGATGATGATGATGAGATGAAGAAAGAAGATGATGATGATGATGATGATGATTGGTGGTGGTGGGGGTGGCGGCTGGTGGTGATGATGATGATGATGATGTGGTGGTGGTGGTGTAGGTGGCGGTCCTTGATGATGATGATGATGATGATGATGACATGCAGTGATCAGACCTCGTGTAAGTTGACTTGACACGGGGGCAGTGTCACACCATGACTCCCTGTCCAAGGCCACCCTACAGGGTTCAGTGGAGGGTGAACCGTCCCAGAGGACATGCCCATGCAGTCTTCGAGGGACACACATGAGGGACCTGTACTTCTCACAGCACCTGTACCTGAGGTCAGCATGGTCTTGTAGTGGAGTCTGGTACGTGGCAAATCTATTCCGTCATATTATCAGGGGAAAGAACTGGGTAAGACCTGATGGTGAACAGACTGAGCATTGTATGTCTGGTGTGTGTGTGTGTGTGTGTGTGTGTGTGTGTGTGTGTGTGAGCGCGCGCGCGCGCGCGCGCACGCGCGTGCGTGTATGAGTGTGTGTGTGTGTGTGTGGACACTGAACATTTTTGATATGTCATTAACGATTACAGTCTAGGTAACATGGATTGAGAGAGGGGAGGGGGAGAAGGGGGGAGTTGGGCAAAACAAAGGCAGATATGGCAAACAAATTTAACGTGAACGTGAATTAGACCAGTACAGAGCTTGTATTCTAAGCATAGTCAGCCTGAATACCAACTATCCAGTGTTATGCAATCTCGAAGAATTCACAATGCGTTTGAGAACTAAAACCAAAATGTCTTACTGTCTCCTTCGAATTTCGTTCAATCCTGTATTCACATCAGTTTCAGTTTTATTTTCTTTGTTTAATGCTCAACGCCTCTGCAATATACCTTGCGCGAGATTTACCTGTCATAGTCGTTGTTCAACATCAGCGTTCTTGTGTCCCAAGTTTAGCGATATTCTTTTTCACTATATTTTCCAGTAATAGTATTGTATTCTTACAATAAAACAGAAAATGCAATTCATCCTCCCTAAAGAAAACTACACGATGGGCAAGGCGACGATGTGATGGCTCGGTGGGTGGAATCGTTTTTATGGGCGTTTCAGCCAAGAGTGCCAAGTGTGATCTCAGGCTGGCAAAACACATTCTATGCCACACATGTTCGTCATTTCTCTCTTTCAAATATGCTGTTAAACGCTATAAAGCCGATTATGTCTTCCTGTACCTCCATTCAGAGTACCAGTTTTGTTTATAAGGGGCTTTTGATCTGTCTGTAACAAAAGTCCAAATCTATGTACAGTAATTCAGATATTCTTCATATGGTAATACCCAATTTTTTGCTCCGTTCATATCATTTAGTAACATTTTATACGCCTGTTTACAGAGTTTTTAGACAAGTAACCCTTAGTGGATTTCATCAGTATTTTACACATTTGACAGAACCGCCTAATGTATAACGGGCGTATGCCCTGTTTCACTATATTCTACTGTGTTTAAAGGACGCTGTGGAACATTAAAAAAAAAAACGTTTTCAGAGTATATATTGCAATCAATACAATTGAGGTTACGTGAAGCTATTATAATTTCTTTTACCCCATTTATTCCTTTTCTACAGTTCCCTGATTTGAAGCTCAGCGTTATAGTGAACAATATTCTTAAATCTGTGTGCGAATTGCTATTTTTGTAGCACTGTAGAATCACTTTTTTTATGACAGGAGGGATGACCAACCTTTTCTGAACAATAATAAAATCACTTTTCTCAAAGTTCTTCTTCTCTTTTTGCCTCTTTTTTCAATTTGTTTGATTGATTATGTTAAACCTGCAGCAGTGCTAGACAGTAGTATTACATTAATTGCGAATAACATTAGAACAAATTCAAACTGCTCTTGGAATCAAATTGAAAATACCATCTTTTCCTTTTCTGCTTACCTCTACTGTCAATTCATAAACAAATCCTAAAACACATGAAAGGGCTTAATAAACATCCCTGCTTCACTCCCTGTGGACAGTCCGAAATGCCTGAGAAATGACAACTATCATCCAAGCTTGCTACTACAGGAACAGGAAACACCATGAAGTTATGTGCCAGTGCCATCTGCTCCACGTTTATGTAAAGTTACTCCACAACATGTTTCCAGTCACAGTCACAAACCTTTCTAAAGTCCACAAAGGCAAAGTCACACGCCTTTCTGAAGTCCCACAAAGACAAGTCACAGGCCTTTCTGATGTTCACAAGGGCAAAGTCACATTCCTTTCTAATGTCCACAAAGAGTAGAAGGTGGGTTCATTATCTTCTTGGTTGAAGGAACAAGAACACTATGAAGTTATATGTCACGTGCCATCTGCTCCACGTTTATGTAAAGTACTCCACAAACATGTTTCCATTCACAGTCACAGACCCTTCTAAAGTCCACAAAGGAAAAGTCACACGCCTTTCTAAAGTCCACAAAGACAAGTCACAGGCCTTGCTAATGTTCACAAAGCCAAAGTCACAGGCCTTTCTAATGTCCACAAAGGCAAAGTCACAGGCCTTGCTAAGTCCACAAGGCAAAAAGTCACAGGCCTTGCTAAAGTCCACAAAAGGCAAAGTCACAGGCCTTTCTAAAGTCCACAAAGGCAAAGTCGCAGGCCTTTAAATGTCCACAAAGGCAAAGTCACATGCCTTTCTAATGTCCACAAGGCAAAGTCACAGGCCTTTCTAAAGTCCACAAAGGCAAAGTCACAGGCCTTTCTAAAGTCCACGAAGGCAAAGGTCACGTGCCTCGTAAAAGTCCACAAAGGCAAATTTGCAGGCCTTGCTAACGTCCACAAAGGCAAAGTTGCAGGCCTTGCTAATGTCCACAAAAGCAAGTTCACACAGGCCTTGCGAAAGTCCACAAAGCAAAGTCGCAGGGCTGTTCTAACGTCAACAAAGGCAAAGTCACAATCCTGTCTAAAGTCCAGAAAGGGCAAAGTCAAAAGCCTTTCTAAAGTCCAGATAGGGCAATGTCACAGGCCTCGCTTAAGTCCACAAAGGTAATGTGCGATTTTGTATTTTTTCAGTAAATGTGATTGAAATCGGTGCAGAGAAAGAGTGAAAATGGAAAATATGGTCGATGGTGTCATAACCTGATTGGAACCTAGCTTTCTTTTTAATTATTTCATCCTTCCCTCACTTCACATCTTGTCATTGTTTTATTAAAAAAGAACGATTATGAACTTTATTAACAATACTTGTCAGTGCCACTCCACGATAGTTTTCATGGGTTATTGGGATCTTACATTTTATGAATGGAATGATACTGGATTTGGCCCAAGCTTGCTGGGAAGATCCCATTGTTAAATAATCTGTTGAGTAAAAGCACTGGGAAGTCTGTGGTGACCGAATTTTGCATGTGTCAACGTTTCACTCAAACTTCTATCTGTATCTGCACTTTTTTCCTGACTTAGATTTTGTTTGCTATCAATCACTTCATTTGCTGAAAATTGGATCATTAAGTAAAAACGGTTCCTTTAAGTCTCCAGCATCTTCACTTACTCTGTGTTCTCATTTTGAAGCCTTAAAACTTATTAGAAATTAAAAAAAACAAATACAATATAAGTGTGATCTATTCATTGATCCAATTGTTGTCCAAAATAGACTTGGATTTCTGACTGATTTTTTTTTTAGATTTCGTGGTTTTGATTCTCAAATTTACGTTAAAAAAAATCTTTTGCCACCCATATTCCTTTATTTCGTGTACATAATCTTCCGTGTAATACTATTTGATCACCATTGCTTTCATTGTTTAGAAGGCCCTTAACTACTTCATTACCAGTATCATCCAGTATCATTTCACAATCACGATCCAACCACTCTTTGCATTTTTTCCTTTTATTATCAACCAGCCGAACCACCCAACTCCACAGAATGCCCGTGAAAATACATCAACGTTGATATCGATATATAACACATATAACATATCCAAGGCTTTTTGTAGGCATTCTTCGAAGGTCGTTACTTTTCAAGTTCACCCTTGTAGCATTCCACATTTTTAGGACCACACGATCCGTTTTTGCCTTTCTCTGATGGAATATCTTCTTTCATGCCCAACGTATGATATGCCCATCCCTGACATGGCCCTTTGCGGTCGGCTGGGCTATAAAGCAACATTACCTTACCTTGCCTAATATATGTTTTAATTTTAATTTCGGCTGGCAAAATGCCAGGAGAGTAGCTTAAATCCAACACACACAGTGCATTATCAACGAACATTCAGAAACAAGAAATTAATCAATGACACTACATCCTTAGAGTGAAACCAGGGAAAACACTTATATAGCCACCGTAACAGAATCCACTTCAAAATTAAAAGATCAAATAAAAGCAATGGTTCCAACCTGGATTTTCCATGACTATTAATAGAAAATTAAAAGCATCCGTAGAGCAAACGCTAATTCTACGACGTCTTACCATTCATTCCAAAACTCAGATATATATATTGTCCATATCCTTATTCACAACCTCTTTTTGGTTTTTTGGGGGTTTAATCTCTCCCAACATACTATCATATACACATTTTTCAGTCTGAATAGATGTAGATTTTTCTTCTACACATCATCATACAGTCCTTTAAACCCAGTCCTTCATATAGTTGGGCCTTATCGTACTATATAAGTCTGCAAACCAATAACAACGTATTCATCCTAAATGCAAATTTTCACAATCACTCAACATTGGCCTGTCTCATCAACACCTTATTGCTGTTGCAACCAACAAATACAAGCGTACTGCAAATCTCTGTCAGACCACTTCATTCAACCACTAACTGGCAAATCAGCATTTACAAACATTGCTCAACATATTCTGTTCCCGACATGATGCAAGAAACATTCATCAACCACTAAATCTGGCATCAACAGCCATTTTAATCATCAAACAGTGGATTGCTGTTCACAGTATCTTTTGGGCCACTGCACGTGTCACGGAGGCCACTCTGATCTGTCAGCAGTTTTCTTCTGCCAATGGCTTCATTTTCGTTTTGCCCGTTTGTTATCTTTGCGGAAGCATCATGCCACTTTTCGTCTCTTGGACTGGTCCTGCTTGTTGGAAGAACGTGGATAGCGCAGGGGAAAAGTTCGTATTTACATTGTACCCCCCCCCCTCCACACACACACACCCACACCCACACACCCACACACCCACACACACACACAGGCGCGCGCGCGCACGCGCACGCGTCTTTTTTTATTTGTTTGTTTTTTGTTTACATTTTTCAATGTCCCTTCTCCTCATGCAAGTCTCAAAACAAAATTAGCAAGTGATCGTTCTAATGCCATCCCCGATTGATTTTACCCACACGCAACTGTTTGACACATCAATGGAGAATTGCATCCTTTTTGCGATTCCTGTGAAGGTTGTCCTGCACAGTTATCAGCTGCTGTAAGCATTGGTTCATTGAAAAGTTGAGCTGACCACTCTTACTCTTGGCACCTATTTACTTCCCTTTTTATATACATACTCGGGCCCACACTCAAAGATGTATCCATTCACAGTCTTAAAGAGGTGTCCTCAGGCACAGACTCAAAGAGGTATCCTCAGGCACAGCTCAAAGAGGTATCCTCCGACACAGACTCACAGACGCGCTTTTGTATATTATTACCTACACGAATTAATTTCATTTTTGTTATATCTTATTTCTGTATTGTCCTTTCTTCTCTCCTTTCGAGTTTCTACCATTCACTCGCTACGTTGGGAGAGTGTTGGTGCAAGATTTTTTTTTTTTTTTTTTTTGTGTGTGTGTGTGTGTGCCAAGATACCATATAATTGAAAAAAAAAAACTAGACTTACGTAGAAAGGTGACGTTTAATTTGAATTTTTAGAGCTTATCGTAAGTAGGTAGGAGTTACGCGAGTATCAGGCGCGCGTGTTTAGAGCTGCGAGTAGTCACAATATACATTTGGGAGGGGTGTTGCCGGCCGTTTTTGTCCGACCCCGGCCGTTTTGTCCAACCCCGGACAAAACGTCTTAACCCGGCTTTGCTTTGTCCGACTTTCAATCTTTTGTCGGACAAAACGGCCTGGTTTGACAAAACGGCCGTGTGTCGTATATAATACTGTCGCTCATAAAATCGTGGTCGCAGCGACAGTAGTTCCCGGGAACTACTGCAGCTGGGTCATGACAAATTATCACTGAACGACTGCATTTAATAAAAATTGGTAGCGTGACAGGATTTCATTAGAAATGTCCATAGAATCGTGTCGTTACCTGAAATAAAATCATGTCGCAGCGACAGCATTTCATGTAAAAAAAAATCGCTGCCGTAGAAAAGTTGTCGTACTGAGACAGCATTTTCCCGTAAAAAAATCGACGTCGAAGACATGTTCGGTATCTGCCATCCAACTTTACCCACCCACCTCCCTCTATCATGGTTTCACGTATCAGTTGCCCCATTGTCTTTCTGTCTGCGATTTTATTTGTGTCTGTTGACTGTCGGTCTACCTTTCTGTCTCTATTTGTTTTCCTCGCTCATTCCTCTCTTTTGTATCGCTGTCTGTTTGACTCTCTTTTAGTTTTCACTCTGTCCATCAAACTGTCAGTTGGTCTCTGCCTTTCCCGCCTCTTCCTGCCCCCCCCCCCCCCCCCCACTTCTCTCTCTCTCTCTCTCTGGACTCTCCACGTGTCAAGCATGTGCGCAGTGTGCGTGTATGTGGAAAAGCGTAGCGTGACGGTGTGTGTGTGTGTGGTGTGTGTGTGTGTGTGTGGTGTGTGTGTGTGTGTGTTGTGTGTGTGTGTGTGTGCTGGCTGGATCACAAAATCACAGATGGCAAAGCATCTTGTTATTTGTGATGATGATGATGATGATGATGATTCACAAAGGGCTAATTGTGACTTATATAAAAAGGGCCCTACACAGTTTTCCTTTCTATGAAAGAGTAAGTAACAATGGTTAATGCAGAGAGCTCCTACTCACTCGTTTAAAAGTAAGCAGAAATGGAATGGACCCCTTGTAAAAAAAAAAAAAAAAAAAAAAAGTATAACCAACTAGGATGCAATAAAAATTCTCCAATGAAAGATGTTTTAGCCTTCAGTTACGTGTCTTGTCCAGAAATGTGGGACCTACTTGAAAGGTTAGTTTACTTTCGTTTGTTACCCTGTAAGGGAAGATTGGTTAATGCGGGCCAGTAGATAAACTGGGCTGATGCTAATTTGAGAAAATTATGATGAGAGAAGTTCAGATCTTTTGTGTGCTACATTGTCAGCATGCATAACTTCCTCTGCTAGAAAAACCATGGCTGGGTCGCGGGACAGGATACCAACAGTAAGCATTAGAAACATTTTGTACTGATAATTCTTTACCTCTATGCTTCTGTTTAAAATCAAAGGCATGGCTAAAATAATAGGAATTGTTTGTTTCCTTTCCGTTTCAACGAATTCTAACGCCCTTGAAACAAAAATCAGGAGTAATATTTTGATGTGCCTGTCATGGAAGAGGATTTGTAGTGACCATGGTCAAAATGGATAAGATGAACTCCCCCTATTGGGCTAAGTTGAACCACTAGCTCAATTAAGCCTACTGTGATCAGTTTATACCCACTTCATCAGACGTGGATAGTGGTGGGTTTTTTTTCAGTGATCAGTAATTAACTGATAGAACCTGTGTGTGTGTGTGTGTGTGTGTGTGTGTGTGTGTGTGTGTGTGTGTTCGTGCGCGCGCGCAGTTTTTAAGAAGAAACATATCCAAAATTGACGGTGTTTTGAATGTTTCTTTTTGTTTTCGAACATTAATTCGTTGTCTTTTTTGAAAGAAGCCATCCAAAGCAAAAAGATAATTTATATAAATGTGTTATGTTTCACATTTTGAACATGATTATATTTAGGCCTTAGGTGCCTTAAAAAACGGGCGTAATGAAAGAAAGAAAGGAAAACCCATTTTGAACATTACGTTCTGCATTTTTCTGCGTTGTTTATTTCATTAAACTGGATAAAAGCTTTAGAAAAGAAATCGATGATCCTTTCAACCAAACACTATGTAAATGATTTCAAGTCACGGCTTCCTGGGAGCTTTGAATTCCTTAAAAGGACTGCAGTTTTGTTTTTTTAAACAAAGCCAAATGATGCCTGAAGCTCTACATTATGGCCTCTGATAACTTTTGGGTTACTTTGTGACTAAAATGGGTTACTTTGACTTGTTTGTATATTCATGATTTTAAGTGCCCTAGAAGCACTGCAATTAAAGCAGCAGGCAGCTGAAACTGTTCTGCAATTTGGCATGTATTAGCTTTCACATTCTATTATGTTTGTGTGTTCTGTTCTGACAGTTAAGGATAATCATTTACTCTTTAAGTTTAGTTTAAGAATGTGTTGAGACCTTAGGCGCCTTTAAATGGATTATATGGCCAACAGACAAACAATATTGGTTTGGGTTTATGAATAATGCGTGTCGGTTAACATAAGCCCGTGGCCCAAAATTTACCGCTCACTGGTCCATTTAACCCGAAATGATGTCTAAAGTGGACTTCCTTTTCTTTAAGACTTTTACGATTTCTTATATAGAACTTTTTGAAATAAAGAAAGCCATTTGATGCCTGTACTATTGAAGCTCTTACGGTAAGCTTTACAAAATAATTATCCTTGAGTGAAGTAAAATCAATGAAGGGGGTAGGGTTGCATTTCTTGGTGCTTCTAACTTACCCAGTCTTCCCCCACTTTCGTTGTGCTGAATGTCCTAGGCCTACGATATTGATAAAAACTTCACATTTCGCTGCCACACACACACACACACACACACACACACACACACACACACACACACACACACATACACACACGCGCGCGCGCGCACACACAAAGCGCACACACACACACGCACACACACGTAAGCACGCACGAAGGCGCACACACACACACACAACACACACACACACACACACACACCACACACACACACACACACACACACACGCACACACACACACGCACACACACACACACACACGAATGGAATTTGACTTTCGTCAAAAACATTTATGATAAAAAAATCACTTTCGATTGCGACGATTTTTTATTCCATGGCAGGCTGTATTATTTCCTGTGATAATTTTTGACGCTCAACCGACGCGACGATTTCTCTTACTTTGCAGAAAAAAATGGTCGCTGTGAAATATTAACGCTGCGACCATATTTCACAGGAAATGTTAACTCTAGCAGTAAGATTTCACGTGAAAATGTGTTGCAAGCGACAGTACAGTTCACGTGAACAATATTCACAGTGTGCATGTAGACAAAAAAAAACGGTCTGACTGGTCGCAAAACGGTGATTTCATCAGTGTCCTGGGTAAAAAAAAAACGTAAACAGAAAGATTTTCGGTAAATATTTCGAAATGCATAAATTTTAGAATGTCTTACATTTTATGGACAACTACAATATTTTATGGGGACATTTCTCGTGAAAAATGGTTTTTTGTTTTTTTTCGGTTTTTTTTTTCGCGAGGAATCTTTTCCAGGGGAAAAATATTGTCGCTGGGATGCAACAATATTTTCACCGTGAAATGCTATTTGCAGCGATTAGAAAATGTCACGGCGACAATGTTATATACGACACCGGCTCTAAATAAGCGCGGTGCCGTTTTGACCGAATAATTTTCAAATTGTTCTTGCCCAGTTTCACTGGCAAAAAAGTATAAATTCGTCGCGGTTTTTTTTTTTTTTTTTTTTTTTTTTTTTTTTTGTCTGTCCCGAGGATATCTTCCGAACGGAAAAGTCGGAGTTCGCGTTCAAAATTGGGGGTGCGTCAAACCGAAAGGGTTTGAGCAACAGTCACCTCAAATTTTTCCTGATCTGTGATGTTGTCCCCACCTGTCTGTCTCTCTCTCTTTCTGTCTGTCGTCTGTCTCGTCTTTCTTCTGTCTCTGTTCTCTCTTTCTGTCTCTGAAGTCCAACGTCTTCTCTCTCTCTTTCAATCTCTTCTCTCTCTCTCTCTCTCATACAGCCAAGTAAAGAAATCTTCTTTTACGACCTACTCGAATAGTCATGGCCCCTGACGGCCAGTGGTCATGCTTAAGACGCCACAAATGGCCACCTGGGGGTCAGGAACGGCTGCCTGTTTTTTTTTCCAAGTTATTTCTTTAAATTGGGGGTGGGGGGAAAAAAAGATCAGAAACGCTGACGGGGGAATTTGATACTCCTCTGGCCAGCGAAAAAATTATACTTTCTTTTTGGAGAAATAAACGTCCGTTGTCCACAGAGGGACAAAACTGAAAAAAAAACAATAAACGTTGGACACAGTCCTCAATTGTGTGTCCGATGTCCACCTAAAATCTCTCTCTCTGTCTGCCGTCTTTCGACCATGCTAAAAGTGTAGCAAAAAAACGAAAAAAAACGTAGCAAGAACCTCCTCGAAACAGACAGCAAAAGAGCCGGGTGAAATCACGAGAATCTAGAACGATGGTCAGTTAAAAACGGCAAATTTGCCACAACACGCAGATTGATCTAAATAAATGGGAAAAAGCCGTCACGCTACCACCGTTAGTTCTTACGACAGTAAGTTTCGTGGGGAAAAAAAAAAAAGAAAAAGACACACGCCACGAAGTTAAACGGTTGTTGCCAGTAAAACATCGGATGCAAAACTACAATTAAAATTATGACACGTCCTGTTTGGTCCGACAAAAGTACTATTGAAAGTCGGACAAAAACAGATTTTAGCGTTTGTCAGTAGGTTGGATAAATAATTTCAAAAACGGCGGGGGTCGGGACCCCAAAACGAACGATGCCTAACTAGAACAAGGGTGAAAAAAAACTGTTCACTAGAAACCACAACAGAGGTATGGTGACTTTGAACATCAGAGACATACATAGGGAGACGTCAAATAAACTCCACCCTTCTTACGATAGGCTTTAAAAATTGAAAAAGATAAACGTCACCTTTCTACGTAAGTCTAGTTTATTTTTGCAAGTATTCAATCGCCCTCTCTTCGGTGCCTACAGTGTCACGGAAGATTTTAGAGCATCTACTACTGACCGGATTACTGCGCAGCATTTCACAGCCATGAACACAACTTGCAAAAACCAACATTGCAGTCATCAATTCATGTACATCCATTCAATCTGATTCAGTACAGCCGTGAATATTACCAAATATACACCATGTGGACACAAACTTGAAACACATGCTAACTGCAGTGCCTACTGGCCTGCATTTCAAAATGCAATTTAAATGCAGAACATTTGCAAACACATTTCCCTGGAAAGTCTGAAATTTGCCCAAGTACAAACTGTACAGATAGTCACGACCGTCTTAACAAACTTGTCCAATACTGCCTGTCCAAAATTAGGTTTTAGACACAGTACCGCTTTCCTAACGAAAACGGTGGAGTGAAGGTATTTTCTGCCGACCATCCAGAGCCACTTTGAGGATGGTGGCAAGGTTCACATCTTCACTTGCAACAACAAACTGACAAACTCGCGGGCACGCGTTGTGTGTGCCCATGTTGTCTCTGTGTCCACTCCTTAAAGCCAGCAGGTTGTGTGACCCACCGGAGAAAAATGTGTTTTCTTGGAAATAGGAGCGTGTGGTCTATGGATAGCAATAAAGAGTTGATGGCCCTTTCTTAGGTGCTTCAGTTTTCTTCAGATACAGTTGTATGTGTGTCACTAAGGCATAATTTGGTGTTTTGCGAATAGGCTAGAATTTCTGATGGTTCTGTGTGGCTGCCTGGCTTAATGTTTTAGTGATTACTAGAAAAACTGTAAAAATTACACTTCCTTTTCACCGGACATGCACATCTGTAGTTTTCAGTAGATGAAGAGCATGGCCTCTGCCCAGTAAGACGTGCGTGCCAGTTACAGTTACTGTTTTGAATGTCAGTTGTTTCAAATCACACACAGTATCTACATCTGGAAGTGCGCACATTTAATCCAACACTAGAATAACATCCCAAAGTGCGTCAGTACCTTGGCAGGCCAGGTCTTTCCTCAAAAACACTTTTTTTGACAAGCCTGCAGATTTCTGGTAAATTATCTACGGACTACTCCTTTCACTGGTGGCAGAAAAAACTGATAAATGCAACTTCTTGCAGAATTTATAGCACTGTAGCTTGCCCCTCTCTGAAAACATGGAAGCTAAAAAATTTTGCAAACTGGTGGTGGTGTGGCGCGATCTCACTGCCATACCCACTTTTGAGGCACATTTCATCCACCTACTAATGTATGTATTGTACGACTTTGGGTGTTGGTCCCCCAGGAGCTATTGAGAGGATCGTAGCTACTGTATCAGGACGGAGAATCCTTCATGGCTCAAACGTGCTCCTGGTACCACTGCATGCCAGAAGGTGTAGCTTTGGCAGCAGGCGGTTGAGTGCGACCGGGGTAGCTGGGCAGTGTGAGCAAGGCAGGTGTGCAGGGTGGTAGACGGACTGGTTCCTGGGTCAAGCATTTTTTTTGCACAACGGGCCACCAGACCTGGTGTCCACAAGGGGGAGAATGAGAAGGCCTCCTCGCTCTCTCCGGTATCTTCTCTAAAAACACTGGGCAGCAGGGCTGCTGAAGAGAAAAGAGGAAAAGCATACCATTGTGGTTTTCCCCAATTTAAGGAGAAAGCATCAACTGCATGTGCCTCTGGGTCAGCTCTATAAGAGACATAACAGTGATGCTGTTTGTTTATTCTGGAAGCCAACAAATCAATTTCAAAGGAAATCAGCAACTTGTTGACCGCATCCGTCAACACAGTACCGTCCACCAGTTTCCACTCTGCATCCACATTCATTTTTCTTGATTCTTCATCCACAGCTGTATTGTCTTTCCTTGGGATGTGGTATGCACTCAGCCATACATTTCTGTTCACAGCCCACTGCCAGATAGTGGCTGTCATCTCATTACAGCTGTCAGAGTGGCTTGTGCCCATGTTGTTAATACAGGTACTGCTGTATGAATTATCAATCAACAAGCGCACGTGTTTTCCATCAAGATCTGCCTGAAAACACTTCAGTGCAAAATAAAATGCCTTCAGTTCAAGGTAATTAATGTGGAAGCGAGCTTCAACTGGTAGCCACAATCCCCCAGAGCTCTGTCTCACATGCACATCCCCAGCCTGTCATACTGGCCTCTGACGTCACCGTAAACATCAAAATCTGGATGGGTAGTGTCATTGTAAGCAGTATCTATATTACTTACCCACCACTTAAGTTCTTCTTTAAATCGTGGAGTCAGTGTGGTATATCCATCAAAATTTCCCTTGTTTGTCTCAGTGCAACTTTGTTGTTGCCGTTCTAAGATACGAGCAGTGTGTTTCAGATTGTCTTTCCTTTCAGGTGTAAAAGTGACTGTCAATGTTCTGGAATTAATAATCACCCCTAGATACTGAGTAACCTGGGTTGGTTTAGAGAGCGATTTCTCGTGGTGTATAGTGAGTGAACTCCTGATAATAGTAAACGCCGGAAATAGTAAACAGTTGCTTACAGTAAACGTTTTCTTGGTCCCGGTCCCAGTCCTTCTTAGTCTCTGTTGATTTTAGCCGGAAATAGTAAACATCGGAAATAATAAAACATCCTTCATAGTAAAACTCATTTTCAAGTCCCTGAAGCTCCCACCGGACCGCCGGGCCGGCTATAGTAGATTTTTTTATGAGACTTACTTCCCTTTGACATGCTGTTATAGTGAACTCGGCAAATAGTAAAATCGGTATAGTAAACCACTGCTTACAGTAAACGTTTTTCTTGGTCTTTGGTCCCAAGTCTTTCCCAAGTTTTCCCTTTGACAAAACAATTGACGCACGAACGTGTGACTCTGTCACTGAAAAGAAAAACAGATTTTAATCAAACAAGCTGAAGAAAAACAACAAGAAGCAAAGCGAGTTAGACCTTGAGTTTGGAATTTCTGAAGCAACAGTTAGTGTGATTGTGAAAAAATAGGGAAAGTTTGAAGGAAAAATGTTATAAGTGGGACTGCAATTCAAAATGCAAACATGACAGACGTGCAATGCAGCCCGAGATTGAGAATGCCCTTTTGGACTGGTTCAAGAAAAACAAAGGGCGAACAACCTGTCGCTCCGGCACTATTTGAAACCAAAAAGCACAACAGTTTACCAAAGATCTGGGCTTGACAGAGTGGTTGTTGTTCTGAAGGTTGGATCAGGCGCTTTTACATATACGCCACAACATTTTATAAAAGAAAAGTAAGTGGAAGAAAGGAACAGTGTAGATGAATTGATCACGAGATCTTTGTTTAGTAATGTCCTGTTGCCCACTAAATCAAAAACTATGAGAAAAAAGATATCCTCAACATGGATGAAAGTAGATTATTCTTGCGCATGCTGCCAGATCGCACACTCGCGTTTAGAAGAACAAGAAGTGTACACGTGTGTGTCATTCACTCATTGTGTGTGTGTCACCGTGTGTTTATGTATGTGTGTGTGTGTGTGTGTGTGTGTGTGTGTGTGTGTGTGGTGTGTGTGTTTTCTCTCTGTCTCTCTCTCACTCTCTATCTATCTATCTATCTATCTATCTATCTATCTATCTATCTATCAATCTATCAATCTATCTATCTATCATCATTCCATTTTTTTTACTGGTTATGTGTGAACTTATTATTTGTCTCTGTATGGGTGTCTGCACTGTGTGTGCGTCTTAGTGTATTAGTCATGTGTGTGTCTTTTTTCAGTGTATGTCTGTGTGCATGTGCACATCATTATGTGTGTATGCAGTGTGTATATCCATGTGTTTGCAAACTTGTGGTATGTGTGTGTGTGTGTGTGTGTGTGTGTGTGTGTGTGGTGTGTGTGTGTGTGTGAGGTGTGCGTAAGTGTGTGTGCATGTGTGTGTGTGTTTGTGTGTGTGTGTGCGTGCGTGTGCGTGTGCGTGTGTGTGTGTGTGTGTGTGTTCATGTGCTTTTTTTTCTTTCTTTATTTCTAAGGACATCCATTTGATCTTTCTGAACGGAAGTGTGCGCACCACCCGCTAGTATATGATAGACGGGCACTCAGTTTAGAGGCCAATCCATTCGGAAATTAAATATTAATACCGCTTATCTTCACAGTAGACAGGTGTCGTCTTATGGTTACTGTTTAATGTCACTCTGTTGTCTCCTTTATTAACATCTGTTCCTAAATCAGCTTTTTTAATGTCCCCTCCTCTCCAAAGGTACAGTATGGGTGCCCACATGATGAGATAAACAGTTACACACTCAACCAGTGATCTCCATATTTACTGAGTTTTGGTACATTGTACTGATGCGGGTAGATTATTTACTTACCGAAAAAAAAAAAAAAAAAAATCAGGATAACATGCATTAGTTTGAATTTATGTGAAACATTGTGGGATATCATCTGCTTATTTCTTGCACTGACAAGCAGCAGGTGTATCATGACAATAATGGCACTCCTATGATGTTACTGACTAGAGAAGTGCAGGGAACAGAACCAGAACTTCTACGTTCTCTTTGTTGGCCTGATAAAAGCTTTTGATACTGTCAGTAGTGAGAGTTTGTGGGTTATATAGGCCTACTGTCTAAAACTCATCTGTCCACCGAAGTTTATCAGGATCATAATGATCCTTCATATGAAGTCTCACTTAGTAGAAAATGACGTGTCTGACCCCTTCCCAGTGTACAATGGAGTGAAACAAGGATGTGCCCTGGCACTGACTTTGTTTAGCATTATGTTCACCAGAATGTAATGGTTCTCTTTACTCTCCTGTATCAGTGCACCCCACTTCAGTCTGGGAAGCGCTCACTGTCACAGGTCAATGTGCTATGTGAATGGCTGTCCAAAAGGGAAGCGTTTGCAATAACTGGACCGGATTGTTCCGCTGCCATCACAATAAGGATCATGCCAGTGATTGTAGCGACATGTCAGGTGTTTCAGCGATTCACTGTATCTATAAATGAAATCAATTTACAATCTTAGAAGAAGAAGAAAAAAAGTTCCCTCTTTTCAGTTAAAGCGTAGTAAGTTATAAGAAAAGATAGACTTCAGTATCAAGGACATACTATATTATCCCACAAAAAACAAATTAGGTGATAAAAAGACAGCGTTATCATTCTTGTTAGGATGGGTGCTTAGTGCGTGTGTGTCCGTGTGTCTGATTCTCCCTGAAATATGGATGTGTGCTCAAGCTTTCCTACCACACACACACACACTCAACTGCACATAGACAGTCAGGCAAACACAACTGCAATTCTTTTCTTATTTTTGTCTGTGCTGCCTGGGCCATCCAACACATACAAAACATCATCACCAATAAACACAAATAACACACATGGAGCACACCCCCCAACTAGCGGTGTACAATATCAATATATAGGTATAGTTATATATCTGTCGCGCACGCCAACAGTCTGTCACAGGCACTGTCTACAAGCAGCACAGTCTGTAAGTAGGGGTTGACACAGGTGACGAACAAAGTCGACGCGACGACACTGCGACTGTCAATAGGGGTAGTGAGTGACGATGGAACGATGCAATGACGTCTGTCCACAAGGAAGTAACCACTTCCTACAAAAAACTGAATTAACAGGAACACACTGGAGTAGCACTCTGCTACGTTTCAGGCTCCAACCTCCACTTCCAAGAGCTGTGGCTCTGCTACTATACAAACAACAAGGATCTCACAATTCGCAGGAACGACGCTGACGCTGCAGGTCGTTGTAAACACACGCGCGGTGGTTCTGTCTCGGCAGGACCAGCGCAGGGCACAGCTGGCAAAACAGGACTCGGACTCGAGCCCAAGGCGACGACTTCTCCTTCACAGAAGAGGCGCTGGCACAGCTGGCTTGTCGGGTCAATTCTGGCATACATTGGCCTCTCGCACACCCGGCACGGTGGAGAATGGGGGGGCACACATCAGGCCCCAAGCCCGAGGAAGGGACACCAGTTCCAAACACACCAGGGACACAACCTGGGGAACTGAAAAAAAAACTTCTTTGACTATCTAGTCTACTATCCATAGTCTTTAAATCACATTCACAGTTAATAACAGAGCGCTTTATCTACATCCAAAAGTCGACAAGGTTTCAATAAAAAGAGACACTTTATTTCTTTCAAAATTACTATCTCAAAAGTTCAACACGCCGAAACGTCATCTTTCTTCAAAAATCATAACCTTCGCGTTAGCGAGGAAAAGACTACCATAGACTTCTCGTAATAAGCGACAGTATAACCAATGATTTCTATATGGACCTTCACAATGAGCAAAAGTATATTTAGTGTATCATTACCTTCTCTCTCATCTCGTTCATGACAAAAGGTTTTGATTACTTCACAGTATCATAGCATAATGTTTTAACATTTTACAAGATGACTACTTCCCAAGAGAAAACGTTTTCGTTCATCTTTCTTTTTTTCATTTTTTAACAAAAGCAACTATTCCTCATTATCAATATCTATCTCACATACATGACACAATCTTTGCGCGCATTCTTATTTAACACCAGGTAGATGTTCACTATACACCACATAACATAACATAGCATAAGCTGGCTTTAAATAACTCTCAACATGATTTCTATTCATTCCTATCCATCAGTAATAAATAAATGAGAGAAAGGTTATTCATCACTGGTATCCATCAGCAAAACATACATATGAGAAAGATTTCCATCTAGCTCCCCACATCGGAATCTAGAAGGATTTCCGTGTGGCATCCCATAGTATAAACCAAAGGACACATAAACACACGACAGTTTCCATTGCTCATCTCCGGGCCTCACCATCGTAACCCTTTAGCAAAGAATAAACAACAACTTTGTTTTTTCCCCTTTTGAAACAATAATAAAGCATCACAGCATGCTTCCTCTTCTTTCTATCGGACGGAGGAAAAACAATAATTTACTCCTACACCATAGCAAATTAAAAGCATAGCAAAGCAATGAATGTTTTCTATCCTTTCTTTAAAACAAACAAACAAACAAACAAAATCCTGCACTGGCGTTGAAGAAGTTACAAACGCCTAACCGTGGGGAGAAACGATTTCGATTTCGACTCTCAATTTGTTAACTAACTGAACATACCTGGCTGTCACAACAACTAAACTGAGTCCCTCGTCGGCTGGGCTGGGTAGTTGAACTAGCCGGAATTTCTTCAGAGACTGGTTGGCCACCCGCGCTCACCAGACTTATACGGTGTAGAGGTGAACACCAGTTAACCAGCTAACCAACCCGCTTTCTAGCGGAGTTCTTGTAAAAACTGTGATCGCACAAAAAACGGTCCGTCACAACTCTCAAGCAAGGAAACTGCGTCAAGTGCAGTAGTTGTCACGAAAGTAAAGAATGAACAGAACACCAGAAACATGTAAAATGAGTGATAAACATTTCTAATATATGAATGATTAAATATTGCTCAAAGGTTCACTGTTGTACGTATACCATCCAATCATAACTTCTAAAATATACACCATACTACCTTTAGGAACAGAATCAACAGTATATAGAGCAAGTACAACTATGACTGAATGAGACTAAAGAATACAGGAACCCCCTCTCAAACCCATCACATCATCAACCCCTCTTCACTCCCCTGCTCATAGAGATGAAACGCACAGTCTCACACATGTTAATTCACATGCTAATTGATTCACATATATTCATTCACACACGCAGAGGGTCATCTGTGATTCTTTTATGCACCTGTATATGATTCCGTTCAGATCTCTGTCCAAATCATTCCTTTCAATGCGACAACATAAGCGTGATTGAGTGAATCCCCAGTGCTAGTGAGTGATGGTTTAAATGTTTACGCTCAATGTTCACTCTTTTCACTCTCATTTCCCCCCACCCCCACCCTCAATCCCAATCCTGACCCATAATCCCTCCTTCTCACTCAGCTCCCTTTTTTTCTTGTACTTTCATGAAATCCTTGCAATGCATGCGTTTTAATAATGGTTGCATTTTGGCCTGCTCTTGTTTTCCTTTTGAATTAATTTGCTTTGCAAGACCGATGCTAAAACATGAAATGGGGATAACGTGAAGTTCTGAAATACAACCATAGACTGTGGACTTAAATGAGGTTCATTTCAAGTAGTACATGGATCTGCGTTTTTAGGTAGAAATATGGGTCTTGTATAATCATGAACAATATTTTACTTTTTTGAAATTATTATCCCCCACCCCCCTATTGTATTCAAGAGCATCAAAATATTTCACTTGACTGATCAGTGAAGAGTATATTCCCACATTGTTTTAAATGAAACAACCCATGGTTGTGCACACGCTTTCAACAGAATTCGGTGAAATTTATTTTTAGAAAAAAAACAAACACAACAACAACAAACCTTTTCAACAATTCATACAATGAGAATATGTCTTTGGAAGCACTTGTACTTGTGCTTACTTATTATTATCTAATTCTTTTATGGCAAGGAATGTGAAAGGGTACATTCTAAAGCAAGTTTTCAGATCAGTCTAAATGACGTCCACTTTGTATTCTCTCTCTCTCTCTCTCTCTCTCTCTCTCTCTCTCTCTCTCTCTCTTGATTTATGTGTGGGTTACACAGAAAACATTTTTCCTACTACTTTGTGTCATCATTTCATGGCATAAAAATCGCAGGCTTTATCGACAAGCGCGCGAAAACATTTCTATCTAACGAATGTCTCCATCAACACACACACACACACACACACACACACACACACACACACACACACACACACACACACTATACACACACACACACACTCGCAAGCACGCACGCACGCGCACACACGCGAACGCTCGAACATATGCACGAATGAATGCAATCATGCGGGCACACACACACACACACACACACACACACACACACACACACACACACACACACACACACACACACACACACACAACACACACACACACACACACACACACACACACACACACACACACACAGAGAGAGAGAGAGAGAGAGAGAGAGAGAGAGAGAGAGAGAGAGAGAGAGAGAGAGAGAGAGAGAGAGAGATTCATTGTAATCAATAGTTACAGCCTACAAATATATCTGAACAACTGTTGGCTACCGTCTATATCAAATGCAACACCGTTTGCCTGGTGCACGCTGCCATATGAGTGATGGTCGCTTTGCTGTCATGCCGTATAGTGTAGTTACATGACTTATTGGCAGTCCCGTATTGATATCTTCAGCCATCAACAGCGTGGAACTATCGTCCAGTGACATTACGACCAACCCTAATACAGCAGCTTCTTTTTAACTACCGTCTTTACTAATGGCTACGATTCCACCTTCTGACTCGCACACGACACACATCCGACTGAATCTCTCGTTTTCCGATGATCCAAGTTAGTTCTGTTCTGGGTAAACCCCCATAGCTGAAAATGACACCGTTTAAAACGTGCCATGTTAATCGTTTAGGATAGAGCATGCTAAAGATAAGGCGCTGATTTGTGAGCACATGCATGTGTCCGTGGAGGAACAAAAGTTCTGCATAGCACAGCCCAGTACGGCTCATCACAGCACAGCCCAGTACGGCTCATCACAGCACAGCACAGTACGGTACATCACAGCACAGCCCAGTACGGCTCATCACAGCACAGCACAGTACGGTACATCACAGCACAGCCCAGTACGGCTCATCACAGCACAGCACAGTACGGTACATCACAGCACAGCCCAGTACGGCACAGCACAGCACAGCACCGCACCGCACAGCACAGCACAGCACAACACACAGCACAACACGACACGACACGACACGACACGGCACGGCACGGCACGGCACGGCACGGCACGACAAGACGCAACACAACACATTACAGCGAACTAAAACGTGGAAACTCATCCAACAAGACAACAGACCATGGCATAATCTACCACAAGGCAACAGAAAACACACTATAACAACACAATGTAACACGACGGAACATGACACGTCATGTAGCACTACATCACACAACGTAACACGACACAGGATAACGTTATCAACAGTACCACAACACATCATGACACGACACAACATGACACCACAGAACATACCACACGCCATGGCGTGAAAATATATGACGCAATATCACACAACCCGACACGACATCTACTACTCGGGACACCGAAATGTAACGCAGGGCAGTATAACACAACACAACGCCTACAAATACAATGATGTGTTACATCACGACACCAAACAATGTAACACAAAACAGCACAGTCGAACAATGTAACCACAACATAACACAACACACTGTGACGGGGGAAAAACGGCATTGCAGCGCGACACAGCGCAGCGCAACACAAACGTATTACAATTGAACAAACCGCAGTACGCCACAACATTATGCATGTTACACAACAAAACGTTATACGCCACAGCATAATGTGTATTACACAATAAAAACGTAATGCGCCACAACATAATGAGTTTGGTGTTCATCGAGACGACCAAGACCATCTAGTCATCCTGGGATCGAGGGTGAGTGCGTAGATGGCTGGTCAGGCCGATCTGCGCCCGGAAAGATCTATCACAGTACGGACAGGGTTTGGTGGCAGCAGCTGGAGATCTGTTGACACTGGTCTCCTGATCAGCTGCAGCAGTTCTGTTGCTTTGACAGGTCTCTGCACCTTTGCGGACAACTGATCGCCACCCGTCTCTGCTCGTATAATGCAGTACACAATGCAGTACAATGCTTGTCAACACAACGCAGCACAATGCATGTCAACACAATGCATAACAACACAATGCATGTCAACACAATGCACCACAATGCATGTCAACACAATGCATAACAACACAATGCATGTCAACACAATACACCACAATGCATGTCAACACAATGCATGACAACACAAGGCATGTCCACACAATGCAGCACAATGCATGTCAACATAATGCAACACAATGCATGTCAACACAATGCAGCACAATGTTTGTCAACACAATGCATCACAATGCATGTCAACACAATGCAACACAATGCATGTCAACACAATGCATGTCAACACAATGCATGTCAACACAATGCAGCACAATGCATGTCAACATAATGCAACACAATGCATGTCAACACATTGCACGTCAACACAATGCAGCACAATGCATGTCAACACAATGCAACACAATGCATGTCAACACATTGCATGTCAACACAATGCAGCCCAATGCATGTCAACACAATGCATCACAATGCATGTCAACACAATGCATGTCAACACAATGCACCACAATGCATGTCAACACAATGTAGCACAATGCATGTCAACACAATGCACCACAATGCATGTCAACACAATGCATAACAACACAATGCATGTCAACACAATACACCACAATGCATGTCAACACAGTGCAACACAATGCATGTCAACACAATGCATGTCAACACAATGCATCACAATGCATGTCAACACAATGCATGTCAACACAATGCATCACAATGCATGTCAACACAATGCAAACACAATGCATGTCAACACAATGCAACACAATGCATGTCAACACAATGCAACACAATGCATGTCAACACAGTGCAACACAATGCATGTCAAACACAATGCATCACAATGCATGTCAACACAATGCTACACAATGCATGTCAACATAATGCATCACAATGGTTGTCAACACAATGCATCACAAACACAATGCATGTCAACACAATGCATCACAATTCATGACAACACAATGCAGCACAATGTATGTCAACACAATGCAGCACAATGTATGTCAACACATTGCATGTCAACACAATGCAGCACAATGCATGTCAACACAATGCAGCACAATGCATGTCAACACAATGCATGTCAACACAATGCATGTCAACACATACACCACAATGCATGTCAACACAATGCATGTCAACACAATGCATGTCAACATAATGCATCACAATGCATGTCAACACAATGCAGCACAATGCATGTCAAACACAATGCATGTCAACACAATGTAGCACAATGCATGTCAACGCAATGCATGTCAACACAATGCATGTCAACACAATGCAACACAATGCATGTCAACACAATGCATGTCAGTGCAATGCATCACAAAGCATGTTAACACAATGCATCACGATGCCTGTCAACACAATGCACCACAATGCATGTCAAACACAATGCATGTCAACACAATGCATGTCAACGGAATGCATCACAATGAATGTCAACACAATGCATGTCAACACAATGCATGTCAACGGAATGCATCACAATGAATGTCAACGCAATGCATGTCAACACAATGCATGTCAACAATCCATCACAATGCATGTCAACACAGTTCACGTCAACACAATGCATGTCAACACAATGCATCACATTGCATGTCAACACAATGCATGTCAACACAATGCATGTCAACACAATGCATCACAAGGCATGTCAACACAATGCATCACAATGCATGTCAACACAATGCAGCACAATGCATGTCAACACAATGCATGTCAACACAATGCATGTCAACACACAAACAATGCATGTCAACACAATGCATGTCAACACAATGCATGTCAACACAATGCATGTCAACACAATGCATGTCAACACAATGCATCACAATGTATGTCAACACAATGCATGTCAACACAATGCAGCACAATGCATGTCAACACAATGCATGTCAACACAATGCATGTCAACACAATTCAACACAATGCATTTCAGCACAATGCAACACAACGCATGTCAACACAATACAGTACAACGCATGTCAACACAATACAGCACACTCAACACAATGCAGCAGCACAATGCATGTCAGCACAATGCAACACAATGCATGTCAACACAATGCATGTCACACAATGCATGTCAACCTAATGCAACACAACGCATGTCAACACAATATAGCACACTCAACACAATGCATGTCAACACAATATAGCACACTCAACACAATCCAACATTCACCGACTTAACTGTGTCTTTGGATTTGTGATCAGTTACAGTTTTTTCAGAATATGGAAAAAATCGGTCGGATCTGAATAGTCAGGTTAATCGGAACACCTGTTGTGCCAGGAACACAAAGTGAGATTGTGCAATAATTTGTATCAATAGAATGTCTTCCTTTGAAACGTGTATTGAAATGTAAACATAAAAGCAGATGCTAAAATAATCAGCATGCGACTCACGGCAGTGATTTCGTTCTCATTTTGCGATTGTATGAAGGCATTTCAAAGTTTGACATCTATGACAACAATCATGTGTGTCGGATTAAAGCTATGGAAAAAAAAAGTAAGGGGAAATGTTCCAGGTAAATTCCAAACTTCACGAACAACAGAATCAGTCGTACATTGTAAACATTAAAAGCCCTGAAAAACAGCTGGGGACACGTATGAAAGCAAACTGGCCACACAGAAGACATACTTCAACAAGACTCGAGGTATCTCTGATCGCCGAGCATCGCCTGAATGAAGTGGCGACTAAGAGGGACAAAGAGGAAAGTACTCATAACATTGACCCAGTCACGCAGCTTGCCCTGCTAGAGCAGTTTTCAGGGTGAGGCGTGACTCGCTCCTGAGTCATTAAGGCTTAACTTAGTGTGTGCGCGCGCGCGCGCGCGCGCGCGCGCGTGTGTATGTGTGTGTGTGTGTGTGTGTGTGTGTGTGTGTGTGTGTGTGTGTGTGTGCGTGCGTGCGTGCGTGCGTGCGTGGTTGAGCGAGTTCTGCACTGTCCTTATCTCCGGTGCATGTCTGTCCATAATTATCTCATATGTTTTTTTTGGTCCCACAGTCTGTCATTATCTTCGTTATCTTGCCGAACCCTCCTCGCTCTCTCTCTCTCTCTCTCTCTCTCTCTCTCTCTCTCTCTCTCTCTCTCTCTCTCTCTCTCTCTCTCTGCCATCGTCAGTCTAAGAAAAGAGTGTATACTCTCCATATTAGTAAGCTTCTCCACAAGTCTCCTTCCCATCGACCCCGTTGCACGCGCCGCACACGCGCTTATGAATAATCAATAAGGGACACGAGTGACGTTATTTGGGCCGAGAATGCTCTATTAACTCTCTCTCTCTCTCTCTCTCTCTCTCTCTCTCTCTCTCTATCTCTCTCTCTCTCTCTCTCCATATACCACTCCATCACTAACCAACTTTTCTATTGTCATCTAAGTCTTCCCAATGGATTGATTTTTTTAAAGTGATGACAGTAGATAAATAAATTGATGACCGGGGTGGAACACGTTAGCGTGGTGATTAATGAGCATCTACAGAGGAAATGGGAGGTTTCGAGCTTGATCCCCCTCCAGATAATTTCAGGATTCCACACAAACCCTCCCTCATACCATCCCCACGCCACTGTTCGCCATTTGCTTGACCCTTCGTCCCAGTCCTGTTGCTTGCTGAGCAGTGGGGCAATTGCCCTGCCCAGGTAGAGCGATCGGA
>JADBJO010023716.1:20000-26173 GCA_016801955.1 Conus betulinus | reverse complement strand
TTTCGCCAAGAGACTTTTCAGCTCCTGTCTGAAACGACGACCACTGACGCAGTACAGCAGGAAGTTGACGGCGTGGTTGCTGTACATAACGTTGTCCAAACACGCCAGGATCAGCAGGAATCGGGCCCTGGCGGCATTGGTTCGTGGCTGCCAGAAGTTCCTCTCATACAGCAGCAGGATCACGATCGGTGACGTCAGCACCAAGAAGGTGAAGGACACAAGTAAAAACATGATGTTGATGTTGGTGCTGCCCATGCCTGTTTTGGTGGAGCAGGCCCCCTCACTTTTCTTACTGTCTATTTTCCTCATCGTCCCCTGGGTGGAAGAAACTGATCAGTTCTGTCGTCTTCACTGGCGGGTCATTGGCTCTGACTGAAGTGCTCACATTCCGGTTGTCTGTGAACTGCTTACTGAATTTATGTGAGAACTTGAGTTGTCTGATGATGAGGAGATTCAAGGTGAGCAGGGTGGCAGATGGAATGAAACTGTAGATGGAAGCGTCGATAAAAGTGTATATCTTTTCCACATAGTCTCCCTCACTCCCAGCTGGATTCCAACACATTAAAGATTCTTCAGTGTTTCCTATAGGGACCAAACGCCATAGAAAAATGACTTGAAAGTCAAGAGCGAAGGAGAAGATCCCTAATCCCGTGATAACTTTGAGAGCAGATGTAGGAGTGCACAAGCTCTGAGCTTTGAGTGGGAACTTCACAACAATGAAACGATCCACAGTCATGGCCAGAAGCACCAGGACGTCAAAGTGGATGGTGAAATAGAACAGGAAGTAGTGGAAACCACAGGTCCAGTCACTGCCCATATAGAATACAGTATGACCAAGGTAGCGACTCACGACAACACTCAAGGCGTGACAGAGGATGACGGAATCCAGGACAGCAATGGCGGCCATGTACATACAGGTGGAGGTGGTGCGAAGACTGGTGAAGATGAAAGTCACAAAGCACAGGAAGTTGAAGACGAGGCCCACAGTCATCAAGATCGGAACATAAATTCTGCACATCAGAATGTAAATTGGACAAGTTAAGCAGCAGCACTGTACTTTCAAAGTGAATGTAGAACAATCAGGGAAAAAAATAACGAAACATGGAAGACAGAACATTTTTTTTTACATCCAAAGAAGATTCATTGTGAAGTGATATTTTTATCAACTGGGCTTTGTGGGTCTGGAATGGTGTAATGATTGACACGATCTACTTCTCTTTAAACCAATCTCTCTGTGGTATATAAATGTTTATCAACATTAACACACTTGAATAATACTGAACATGTGTAAGTAAACATTGGCGATTTTGCGTTTCGAATACGAACCTGAATGTGCTACACAAGCGGCGTATCAAATATGTGTATATCGATGATCTAAAAACGCAACAACATAAAATGATACTATGTTGATCAAAACCTAAGAATCTCTCAGTTATCATATATCAGAAATAAAATGTAATGATTTCGAATTCCGACAAACAGTAATATAAAATCGCGTGACTATTTCGGGGTACCTTTTTATTTATTAAAAACAGCAGGAATACACTTAAACCCATTTCCATTTCCCCTAAATGCAATACACATGTGTACGAGTAAATTACAGTAGTTTTGAGTCAAAAGAACGCGTGATTTCTGTTGCTTCCAGCAGATACTAAATACTCCCCAAGTGAACTTGATCTTCCTACCATAAACGTAGTCCATTTCTTGCCCAGAAAAAAAAATCACATCCTATTTCGGATAGAGGACATACAACATCCTTTTCCCAGCACAGGTGAAAGCCCTGGAATTCAATACCAAAGCATCATTGCGATGATAACACAATACGTTCACAGAAGACTGGCAGGGTCAGGAAAAATGGAAAGCACTAGCCTTTTGTTACATTAAATCAGCATCCTTAGCCTGTTGTTAGCTTTATGATAACATTTATGAGACCATTCTTTGGACTTTGACAGCAAGCAGCTTTCGTGTTCAGTGGAAGAAATGCACTTCTAATAGAGCTGATGCATCATTGATGAAAGATATTACACTGTTGCTGGCAGAGACACTGGGATCCTAGCAGCAAATATATTGTAGTTTCTAACCTGACCCAGTAGGAAAACGGTTCGGTAGAAATTGGGCCATCAGAGATTATATTACTAATGAACACACTGGATATTTATGGAATCCCTTTATGAGTTCCAAACAGTTTTTAAGAGCCTTTATTTTCCCCGTGAACGCCAGTTTAGTTCATCGGTTTGTGTGAACTGCTTGCTTAGTTTGTACTTGTGTGTGTATGTGTGTGTATGTGTGTGTGTGTGTGTGTGTGTGTGTGTGTGTGTGTGTGTGTGTGTGTGTGTGTGTGTGTGTGTGTGTGTGTGCGTGTGTGTGTGTGTGTGTGTGTGTGTGTGTGTGTGTGTGTGTGTGTGTGTGTGTGTGTGTTTGCGTGCGTGCGTGCGTGCGTGTGTGTGTGTGTGTGTGTGTGTGTGTGTGTGTGTGTGTGTGTGTGTGTGTGTGTGTGTGCTCGCGCGCCCGCGTCACTGAGAAAAAGAAATATTCAGCCCTTCCCAAATTGCCTACACCAATGCCAACATCCCACATACCTGCATTTTGGCGAAGCTGGGTGTTTCTCCAATATTCTCGCTAAAATAGTAATGATAATGGAACAACCAATGTTAGGTAGATACTCAAGGTCTGACCTGCGCGTTGGGCTAATGCATAGGGCAGACATTTGCTAATCCACGGCACCCTCTTCTTAAATAATGCGCAGTATGGTCTCAACAACTTAGCGGATATATTGTAGCGGATGTAGACTATTCCGCACGCGGTAACACCTTGATGAAACTGAAACTGAAACTTCTAACAGTCTACAGATGTCTCGATGACCGCCAATGTAGCGTCTACTATAACACTGTGGGAGAGATACACACTCTCAAAGCACTCTTTGAACTGCTGTGTGCACCATAACGGGCATGTTTCTACAAGAAACAAATAAGAAAAACACTGACACGTACAGTTATCTGTGCACTCATACTCCTCAAGTTGATTGTCCTGGACATTTTTTTCCCGCGCACATGATTTTTTTTTTTTTAATACTTGATGCATCCATACTAGATTCGCCTTCCATTGACAATCATTTTCTTTTATTTAGGCAACAGTGTCACGTTTCCGATGCTTGTCATGTATTTTTTTATGTATCTAGATGCTTTGATACAGAGTCACTTGCTTAATTCACACCAAGCGGTAAACTCGTTTGGTATTAACAAGTGATTTTGATCAAGATCTGCGATGCATATTACAGCTTTTGTACATGCACTTTGCTGCTTTGATACCTGTCCATTTGCTTCATTCTCAGACAGGGACAAGCTCGTGTTGTTTTTGTAAGTAATAGTGATCAAGATATGTCATAATGTGACCTAGATGAACTCAACATTTATCAAGGTATTTGTTCATATCTGTTCTTGTTGCTCATATGAATCACATTATCAAATGATAAAATGTACCTTGATACGCGTTACAAAATCTGCATATGAAATTTACTTGATGTCTTTTTAGTATGGTTGTTTACAACAACTCATTGTTTTCACACGTGATTCAATAAACAAAAGCATTGTAAATACAGGAGATGCCAGAAACAAGCTTTTTGAATATTAGAACAAATGCGCGTACTCCTAAGTGTGTGTTCTGTATACGTGTTCGTGAGTGTTGTGTGCTTAAGTTGGAAAAGTACACACACAAGCACGCACGCATGCACGCACACACACACACACACACACACACACACACACACACACACACACACACACACACACACACACACACACACACACAGAGAGAGAGAGAGAGAGAGAGAGAGAGAGAGAGAGAGAGAGAGAGAGAGAGAGAGAGAGAGAGAGAGAGAGAGAGAGAGATATGTAATACGAAATACTTGTTAAATAGGGTAAAATGGAAAGCTAATAGCTTTGTCACATCGTGCCCTTATGACAGTTAATAACTAACTAGATAAATAAATGAACACGCGCGCATGCACATACACATGTGCACGTACGCACGCACGGAAACAAACACACACACCATTACACACGCACGTGCACAAGCTCTCTCTCTCTCTCTCTCTCTCTCTCTCTCTCTCTCTCTCTCTCTCTCTCTCCTCTCTCTCTCTTTCGCCCAGCCCTCCTCCCCCTCTTACACGATTCAAGAACCCTTACTAACAATTTGAAATTACATTGCATTTAGAAAGGTGTTTGAACCAAGATAGATTACTAATTGTAGGACATAAGAACTGTATGTAATTTATCTGAATTAACTCCATCCAGTCATTTATTGAAAACTGTGAGCTTTCCTTAACTTGAAAAAAAAAATTGCGTTCAGTGTTTCTGTTGTGTTGTGATCAATATGAGATCAGATGAAAGATGACGAATTGCCCAGATTGCTCCAGTCCACTTGACAAGTTTAACAAAATCATTTGTGCAGAAGGTGCAGAGGGTGTGAACTTTTTCCTTACTACACAGGGTAAGAAAAGAGTTCAAGCAGAGGTATCAAGTGAAGAAGCAGATCATTGATATACATGAAAATAACACAGGACACAGAACAGATCCTTAGAGAAGTCAGCGCTTGGCATCCCTCAGAGCTAATAATGCCAAAACCTGAGAAAAATGCTTTCCTTCTGCTGTAAGGAAAAGACTATGTAATGTTTACAGACGAGAACCTTTATACCTTACACAATCATTTTTCTTCAGAAAACGTTTTTGTCAAAACCATCAAAGAATTTTGTAAATCTACCAAAAAATGAACTCTTAAGTAGATTTTTTTTTTTTAAAATTCATATTTAAGTGTCATTCCTTAATAAGACTGGTCAGCATGGTGCGTCAAGTGTGGTTCTGTCTGAATGCAACTTGATTCGGTGGGTGAGATGCGGAATATATGGTGAAATCACATCGAAGGTTTTGGTTGAACTGCTTTTAAAGGGAATTTGACAATACTGATATTGGATGGGCCGTCATATGGAATGGTCGGCTGAGAGAGAGAGAGAGAGAGAGAGAGAGAGAGAGAGAGAGAGAGAGAGAGAGAGAGAGAGAGAGAGAGAGAATACTACCCACTGAAACACTGAACAAAACTGTCTTGGTTTTGCATGGTGTTAATGAGATCAAGAATCACACAACGTAACATACAGCAAGATCAAAATACAAAGTCAAAATTAGAAAGAAAGAAAGAAAAAAAAAAAAAAAGAAAGAAAGAAAGAAAGAAATGAGCGGTAATGTGCGAGTTCTGTTGGGTGCCTTTTCTTTACCTGTCAATCAAAAGAGCAGTTTTTGCGTCGGCAAATTCACCCAGGGGTTTCTCTATCACCTGAGGATAACTGGTGATCGTGTGGTTGGTCATCATGGATTCCATCATCAGTGAGGACATCGACGGCATCATGTCAAAGCCCGTCGCAAAAGATAACGTCACATCCGCAGGATGATGTCTCTCATTGTCCGCCATATTTTTTTTCTATACTCTGGGAAGACAGATTTATTTATTTGCATAACAAACGACACCAGTTGCCAGGTTGTTTCGAAAGTAGAATATGACAACGGTGAATGGAAGGCATTTTTCTATTACAGACAAATGACGGTAGGTGCCATATCTGTTTGTTATAAATACCTGTCACATTACTGTTTACAACATCATTCATACGCGCAGTGACAGCAATGTTATTGTTCCATTATCCTATAAACCAGTAATAGTGTGTACTTGGTTTAAGAGACAGGAAAAAAAAAAAATTTACTGCACCTGTTCATAATCATCAGTATTTCAGATTCCCTTTTTTTTCATTGTTAAGTGACATTCTTTTCGAGTCAGTAGTGTTTCATACCAGATGAGGGCAAATGAAGTTTGAAAAAGAAAGAAGGAAAGACATCTGAAGTATCGCTTCAGTAGTAGTATAGACTATAATCTGTGCAGATCTGTATTGGCCAGGTACAGCTTGGACACTCAACTGTAAGTTAAGAGCTACAAAATGAAATACCCTTTGCATCTCTCAGGTCTTCTTTCATCATTTAGTCTTGCAACATAGGCTTTCATTCTTTTTACTGAGACAGCTCGTAATCAGGATGTTGTTGGTGACAGCAAGCTTCTGTGAAAGACTTGGTGTTAAAGATCTACATGAACGCCAATATTGAGATCAGGAGGATAATGTTTTCAGTAGATTAATT
>JADBJO010023716.1:0-10000 GCA_016801955.1 Conus betulinus | reverse complement strand
GATCAAAACTGTCTCTTCGTCCCTTTCCACTCGTTTCGTTTTTAGCAATTTGTGTGGTCATACACCTTCCAGGATTAATTTATTCGTCACGTGGCACGTCAGTCTGTGTCGTCCCTGCACAGGTGTTACTTGAAGTAAGCTATAGTCACGTAAAGTCGTCTGTGCATGCACGCATTTATGTCACTTTGGCCACCCTTCCCTTTCCTTCCCCGCTCTCCTTGGGTAAGCTGATATATCTGTCGCCTTGTCGTTTACATTTTCATCAGTCTGAGATTGTTTATATTGGTGTTGTTCAATGGATCGGTATTAATGGGTCCTAGGTAGGGTAGCCTGCTTTCTGGCTGTAGGGACTGGAATCAGAAGACTCTGTGATGATTCGTTGTGTCAGTATTAACTCTCTGTCTGTCTGTCTGTCTGTCTGCCTGCCTGTCTGTCTCTGTCTTTCTCTCACCTTGGACGTGTTTGTACGAATTAGTTTTAGTAGTAGTCACTTTGTCTTTGGTAAGTTGTGTTTTGGAGCACATTATGTGTATTAATTTTGCTGAGATTATGTCCAACGTTAACATTAAAGCAAACGAAGCTCTGTGACAGAAAATCTTTAGTTGTTGGTTTTTAGTATGTGTGGGGTTTTAGTATGTGTGACTTTTTAGTATTTGTGGGGGTTTTAGTGTGTGTGTAGGTTTTTAGTATGTGTATCTCAGTCATGAAAAGACAATATTTGTTCTCGACTAAATTTATTGTGGTTACACTGTAGTTGGTAGAGATTAATACATATGCTGTGCGCTGCGGGCTTATAAGTAGAATATGTCCTTAAGTCAAGAGTTTTCTTAATTTCAGGTTCTTTTGAGGACAGCAGATATTTCATTTCTGGGAAAATGTAGACTGTGTGTGTGTGTGTGTGTGTGTGTGTGTGTGTGTGTGTGTGTGGTCGTGCGTGCGTGCGTGCGTGCGGGCGCGCCCGCGCGCGCGTGTGTATGTGTACGTCTACGTGCGTGCGCGCGTGCTCACGCATGTGCATGCGTATGCGTGTGTGATCTGTGGGCTTGTGTAAGTATGCTCCGGACGCACACACATCTGCGCATGTGTGTGGACATATGTGTGAATTTCTGTGAGGTTTACACAAACGCTGTTCTGTCCCCTGCAGCCTTGGTGAGGGAAACTGGAGAGAAAACAGACTCCTCAGTTCACGCGCCAAGGACTGCTAGGGCTTGACCACTTATCCTTTGGATTGCAAGTTCAACGTTCAAACCCTTCACGTGTTGTAGGCCTCCCTGCCACTTGTCAAAGGGCACAAGTAAAAAATCCGACAAAACCAGTAGTCGGCAAAATCACCAAAGAGTTTCTCTGACATCTTTGAGTGACTGGTGATCATGTGAATGGCCTCAGTGAACGTTGAAAGACCCTCATGCGTTACACCATTGTCAGTGACAAGAGATTACGTTACACCCACACCATCACACTGGCTACCTGATATAGTCTGCCCAGAAGACTTTCATATTCGTTATCATCACAGAAAACATCACAGGCGAATTACAGATGGAATGAATATGGCAACAGTGTATGCAAGACAAGTGTGTATCATTAGAGGATAATAAAAGTAGGCAGGGTCTCTGTGGTATATCTAGCATATAAGAGTTTACAGTATCGCTCAAGTGCAAAGTGACTGGCAGGTTATCGTTCCATCATCTTGTAGACCAGTCATGGTGCGTTGCTGGAATGAGAGAACCCCCCCCCCCCCCCCCCCCCCACAAAAAATAAAAAAATAAAACGTAACACTTTGAAACACCACCACCAAACCATGGAGGCCATTCAGTTTGTTTCTTTTTCATGTCATAAACCAGTCTGAGTCGACTTGACAATCCATCATGACATAGTATACTGGTTGGTGATCCAATACAATTTCCACACAAGTGGCACCCATAGTCAACAGTGAGACGATTCAGTGTGCCGTCTATATGGATGAACGTTTAGTAGAAACAGAATGTGATTTTGATATCTATCCATCCCTAACACAACGACCTGGAATTTGATAATTTTCATACAATGGTCAAATCATATAATCAGAGGATGAAAATAATGAAATTACAGATTCTGATATATTGAGGTTTTATAAAGTTTCCTTCTAGTGTCAGCGTTACCGAATAATGCAAAAACTGAATTACGGATTCTGGTATAGGAAGATTTGAATATAAACGTTTTTTTTTTCTAGTGTCAATTTTACGGAACATTGCAGACTGTATTGTAAAATGTGTTCATCAGAAGCATTTTCCCTGGAAGCTCTCTTTGAAGACTACAGAAAAGTGCACACCCACTTAACTGGAAACGGACAGATCGTGGAGGAGGGTATCTTCTTAACAGAATGTAGTTTCCGGCACCGAAGTACTAAAAACGATAATTTTCACTACCTTTTAAGAAATGTGCGTCACTTGGAATTTTCTCTTTTCTATACGCAAACCAGACAAGAAATCTTACATCATCATTATCATCAACAATTATAATTATTTTTGTTATCATTATTGTACTATTGTTATCGTTGCTGTTGTTGATATGTTTATTATCATTATTATTGTCAATAGCATCACTATAACTATCAAACCTTTTATAATCAGTTGCGCTTTTAATTGCCATCTTCTCGTTGCCATTCCACACATTTGTTCACATAGGATCATGCAGGCATGCAAGCTGGACACGTTTATACACTACAAGTACATGTACACGAGCACACAGGCATGCACATACGCGGGCACGCCCGCACACAGAGGCGCAGGCACGCAAATGTGCCCTTCTGCATATACGCCTGCACACACACACAAATGCAAATCAACGTTTACAGACAAGCATTCACACACACACACACACACACACACACACACACACACACACACACACACACACATATATATATATATATATATATATATATATATATATATATATATATATATATATATATATATATATATATATATATATATATATGTATATATACACACACACACACACACACACCATCCGCGCGCGCGTGCGCACAAACACACACACACACACACACACACACACACACACACACACACACACACACACACACACACACAAAATGCACGCACGCACGCATGCACAATCACACACAGACACACAGGCATGCACACACACTCACACACATACATACACGCATACACACATACTGACACACACACACGTACACACGCACGCATGCACGCACGACGCGCGCACACGCGTCCACTCGCACACACATACACAAAAACGCGTGCATACACAACACACACACACACACACACACACACACACACACACACACACACACACACACACACACACACACACACACACACACACACACACACACACACACACACACACACACACACACACACACACACACACACACAGAGGAAAAATGAGAAAGAAAGGGAAGGTAATCTCACAAAAGAATAATACAAGCTTGAAGGGCAATATAAGTGAAGATAACATACAAGTACTAGAAGAACTAAGAAATGAACTGCAGACACTAAGAAACAAAAAGACGGAAGAGATAGCTGTACGAGCAAAAATTAGATGGTTAAAGATGGTGAAAAAAACTGCAAATATTTAGCAACTTGGAGAAAAGAAATTTTGAGGACAAATCGATGATGAGTTACCTCGACAGTGGCAATAGTGATATAACATCAGACCAAGATACAATCTTGTCAAGAGGTCCAGACCTTTTACTACATGTTGTACAGTTACAGAGAGGTTATGATATTAACCTTAACCATCTTTTGCCAGATGCCCCAACAATAACTTGTGATGCGAGAGAGAGCATTAAAGGACCCCTCACGTACAGCGATGCTGCAAAAGCACTGAAAAAAAAAGCAAAATGACAAAAGTCCTGGGTCAGATTCACTGTTGAATTCTTTAAGGGTTTTTTTTTTTTTTTTGTAGACATTGGTCACTTTCTTGTCAGATCAGTTAATTCAGGCTACGACTGTGGGCAACTTTCAGTCTCACAAAAAACAAGGAATCATTGTGTGTTTACCCAAAGAGGAAAAACCCAAACAATTTATAAAAAAAAAAATGGGCTCCCAGTATCCCTGTTAAATGTCTCCTATAAAATAGCTTCTGCTTGCATAGCTGCAAGATTACAAACAGTCTTGCCAAGCATTATAAATGTCTGTCAGAAGGGCTTTATCAAAGGTCGTTACACTGGAGAAAATATAAGATTGCCATACGATATTATGATTTACACTGAAAAAAACACGCATTCCTGGTCTCTTAATGCTGATTGATTTTGAGAAAGCATTTGACAGTGTCTCATGGGTCTTTATTGAAAATGTTTGAATTTTTTAAATTTTGGACCTAGTATTGTTCAGTGGTTTCGAACATTGTATATGAATACCACATCGTGTGTTCTGGTAAATGGTCAGTATTCTGCCCGCTTTAAACTTGAAAGAGGGTGCAGACAGGGGGACTCGCGCTTTCTCCCTATTTATATTTAATATGCGCAGAGATTTATCACTGATGATTCGAAAAGTAAAGATGTTAAAGGCATTAGCATAAAAAAACACAGAATTTCTCCTGTCACAGTTTGCAGACGATACTTCTCTGCCACTTGATGGTTCTGAACAGCTCTGACAGCAACTGTAGATATCCTTAATGAATATGCACAGATGTCAGGCTGGAAAATGAATAGTGAGAAAACCCAACTAGTGCGGATTGGAAGTAGAAAAAATAGTTAAAATCGATACTTTAGGGACAGGAACTTCCAATGGAATCCTGGTATCTTTAAGGTTTTTGGCATAAAATTTTCTACTAATACAGACCAAATTGTTGAAATAAAAATTACAGTCAAAAGCTTTCAGCCTTGCAGAAAATCGTAAAACAATGGAAAAGAAGAAATCTCACTCCTTTTTCGGAAAATCACTATATTAAAAATGTTCATTCTTTCTCAGTTTACCTATCTGTTTCTTAATCTTCCAGTCCCCCCAAGCCAACTTTTGAAGGAAATAGAAACTGAAATGCTCCAGTTCTTATGGAATGGGAAACACAATAAGATAAAGAAATCGGTAATTTATCAAGAATATGAAAATGGATGACTAAAATGAGTAACATGTCTATACTACTTGAGACTCTGAAGATTAGCTGGTTAAGACGGTTAAATATTCCAGAATCAGAATTAAGTAGTTTCATATACCTTGTATCCAGCCATGAAAGAAAGGAAAACGCTTGGAAGTGAGTACGCTAATGTGTTACTCCAACGACTCGATAATCCATTCTGGCTTATGTTGTTAGACACTATAAAAAGTTCTCCTCAAAGTGTAAAACTTTAAATATAAAAGAATGTCTGTCAGAATATATTCATTATAATGTAAATATAACAACAGACAATAAGGTGATCTACATGTAAGAATGGATAGAAGCAGGCGTAACAAAAGTTAACCATGTAATGGATGCAAATGGAAATTTTCTGTCCTTTAATGATTCTAAGGTAAAATACTCAAACGTTACAAAATCTAATTTTTCAGCATATGAGGGAATCATCAGAGCTATTAGAAAATAGCAAGAGATTCTCAATTACAGAGAAGACATAGCACATGTTATTGATGAGGAATATAAAGCATGGACCTTGACCCAGAAAGACAACAAATCGATCTTACTTGGTTCTAAAATTACACCAGCAGCAGTGATTAAGTGGGGGACGTCTGTATACTGGACTCAAGCGGAAAGATATCTTTTTAAAACCTCTTAAAATTACTACAGATACCAAACTGAGATGGTTTCAGTTCAGACTTGTACACCGTATTCTCCCCACACAAAAGTTTCTTCACATGTGTAATCTCACAGACTCCCCACAATGTAATTTCTGTAACTCAGAAACGCAGACAATTCAGCACTTGTTTTGGAATTGCATTGTAATTCAAAATTTCTGGAATGACTTCAAATCCGTTTTATGGAATAAATGTCCCCATTCTCTAAGACTAATATTAAACGAGCAACTAATCTTGTTTGTTATGCAGAAAATGTAATAACAGACAAGCCTTTAGATTTCATACAACTATTCACCAAATTTTCCATGTATAAAAGCAAGTTACACAATTTGAACCCTACAATGCCCAGTTTCATCAATAGTTTAAATTTAAGGGTAAGAACACACACAAAAAAAAATATCAGCAACTGTAGGGGAAACCCATGAATTCGAGCTAACATGGAAAAAATATATGCCTTTATTTATGTAATTCAAGCCTTATGTGCGTAGACATCATGTTGTAGGAACGGACGGTGTGGTGGGATAATCTATCAATTGCGAAATGAAATTGTCCATCCATAGGCTCACCTATAAAAATTGTTATGTTATGCCATTTGGTAATAGTTTCTATTATTGCCTCTATTTCATAATAGAGATGTGCCCTCGTTTGTCCATCACCTACTAAGTGTTTCATAACTATATGGTAACTGTTTCTGAAACTGTTTTTGTTTTCCTGTACATGCGTCTTGTTCATTGTCTTTTGTTTCGGGGTGTCACGGACGGTCGCCAGCCTACTCAGCCTTGCTTTAGCAGTGTGAAACCACCCTTAGCAGTGTCTGCTGGTTTCACACGAGACTGTCACCATTTGGCTGTCAGTGGAAGGGCTTGGCGTGCTGTCCGTGTTTTTTTTTTTTTTTTCTGCATCCCCCACTGAATTTTTCTTTTCCACTTCTTGTATTGGGTGACAGGAGTGTGGCTAGCAGTTTTGTGCTGCCTGCACGTGTTTTTCGTTATGTTTGTGTGTCAGTATAGTTTAACTCTGGCGGAGAGGTGGTGTTCACGGGTTCAGGGTTGCAGGAAGGAGGCAAGAGAGTGAAGTGGCACTCTGATTTCAACGTTGAGTCAAGTGGGATCGCTGTCCCCAGTGCAGTGGGATCACTTTTGTCTGCTTCGGTGCAGATCGGCAGCTGGTCCTTAACCTTTTTGGGTTGGAGGAAACCACTGCGTTTTGGGGAATCTCTATTTCCAACCACTGGCACATCTTCCCTTTGGTCGCCCCAGACCAGTTTCCCTTGGTGGGAAACGGCTGAACAGCCCCTGGGTTCTTCGCTGGGCCAGGAGCTGACCAGCATATCTACCTCTTCATCTCCCCCTTTCACCCGCCGTTTTGGTGAGTTTCGTACTCAGTTATTTAGGCAAGTTTTTTTTTTGTTTTTTTTTTTCCCTTTTTTTATTTGTACAAGTTTAAATTCATGTTTAGAACATTTCTCTTATAGTTCTTGTGTGTTGTTACCTTTACTGGTAACGTTTTGCTTAGATACAAATTCTCCCGTTTTATTAGGTTTCCTGGGCACCTTTGGAAAAGGTACAAACCTTGGTGACCAAGTCAAGTTTTTGCACACCTATGTAGCCGGGAATCCAGTCAGAAGGGGTCATAATTTGTCTTTGGGGAGAAATTGGTCTGTTCTTAGTTAGTTTAAGGTTCCAAGACTGGGTTCCTTATTCATATGTCTATATTGTCTATTCTTTCCTTCTCTTATAGTTAGCTGTCTTTAATTGACAAACACTCGGGACGAACGCATCACGCTAATTGGAGTGCCTGTGTGACTGAGATTAAGTCGGAAAATAAGGGTCTCCTATCCCGACGCCCACGCTTTGGACTCGGTCCATCGTGTTTATCTGTTTTTGTCAGTCCTCTGTCTGTGTGTCATATTTTGTATAGTTTTAAGAATAATTTCATTACTTTATCCCATTGTGAGAAAGGGATGAGATGTTTGATAGTTGTTTTCCTGTATAATTATGTATAGAAAACAAATGGGTAGACTTGATCAAATAGAGTCCCCGCTCACGGTACACACGCATGCGCGCATGCACACCCAGACACACCCTGATAATTTGCCCTGTACACGTATTGATCGTCGCTGCAGGGCGTTGACCCTGTTTGTCTCAGAAGGCCGGATCCACCTCTGGACACCCCTGGAGGTCTGTCACGTCCACCCCTCCCATCTTCTGGAACAGACGACGTGGGGGACCGGACTTCTTCAACGCTGCTGTTCTGGCTGATCCATGTGGCCCTGGATGTGGGACAATTTAGAGCTGACCGTGCGTCGCAGGAACTCAGACTTGGGTGATGTCTAAGTGTATTCGTGTTTGTGTTGTGTTGCCGTGGACGTGGGACTGAAATAGGAGTGAATTACATGCAGGCTGGCGTGGTTGATGAGGAAATGGTGAAGTCTGGCTGTTTTGGAGTGACTGAGTGGAAATGGTTGTGATTGCTTTGGTGGCGTGAAGGTTTCTTGACCTGTCTTGAATCTTATTTAGTCTGTCTCTCCCCTATCGTTCTTCTTTCATTATGAAATTCTTTAATTAGTTGGGCTGGTAGTGGGAGTCCCAGGGGGAGGGAGGTTTTGCTTTTCTTGGGCTTTTGGGTTATTTTGTTCTATAGGTAACTTAGAACTGATAGGTTCTTTCCCCTCTTCTTTACCATTCTATATTCTTACTTGGTCTCTCCTCTGTCTTCAGTCTTCTTTTGGTTAGGCCTCTCTCCCATATGGAATGAATGAGTATTGTCGATTTACAATTAATAAACTGTTATTGTCTTTGTAAATCATTGGGTGGTCTGGTTGAGTGAGTGTTTGGATGTTTTTGCTATCAGTTATTGCCAGTGTCGAATTTTCCCCTTTGTCTTTCCCTCCCTTACAAGGTCCTTAACCTTGACATCTTGGTGGAGATGTGGGGTAACTGAGGGATGTAATTCGACACTTGGCAGGATATTGGCGGCACCCAGCTCTCGCTTTGTCCGGGACGCTCTGGAATTGTGTTGTGTGTTCGTTCGTCTGGTCCCTTAGTTTGTAGTGGGTGGTTGGCTGGGTGGGGGCCCTAGAGTGTAAGGGGGTCCCCAGGGGGGCGGACCAGGTTGGGACTGTTGGGGGGGGGAGATCCGTGTTTTTCGTCGCGGTCGCCGGCACTCCCGTTCTGTGTCCGTCCGTTTCCGTGTTGTAGTATAGTGTTTCGTACTCCGCTAGTTTCCGCCTTCTCTCTCCCGTGCGGCCTCCTGGCTGTATCTAGTGCATGACTAGAGGTTGGGTGGAGATAGTTGGTGGGGGAATTCGTTTTCTTTGTGCAGAGTCGTCGATGTCAGTATTTGTGCTGACTTAGGTTTGTGGTTGTTTTGCAGTACCCGAGTTGCTGAGAGTAGTGAGGAGAGTATAGGTAGGTCGACCTGCCTCCTGCCATAGTAGCTAGTCCTCTTGCTCTCTGGTGTTAGTGGTTTGGCCCTGTGTAAGGATCCTCTTATGCTTATTTAAAAAACAAAAATCTTCGTACTTTTGTGATCTTTGGTAAAAGGGAGTATCCCCTTTTCTTTTTTAAATCTTTTCGATTTCATGTGCATAGCTCTTTTGAATAAAAATGCCTGTTACTGGTAGTTTTTGTTTTTTTTTCGATTCATGCCTAGTGTGTGTGTGTGAATTGGTGTGGGAGGAATAAAGCTGTCAGTGGTGTGTATGGATAGAAACACTAATTAGGTTAAAGGTGTTTTTCCACTGTGCCTCTGTTGCTTTAGCTTTTCCCCCCTCCCCACCTTCACACCTACTGGCACCCCAGGTAAAGTGGAGACCTTGTTTGACCCAGTCGCCTACCGCCTCCGCATTCCGTCTCTTCTCTGCACGTGTTTTTCGGGTTAGTGACAGGTCGCTGCATCTTTTCCGTTCCTCATTGGTGTGGCACGCGTGCTGCTGTTTGGGAACAGGTGTAAGGTCGTGAGGTTATTGACCCGACTAGCGGTCCGTTTTTGTTTCTGTCGCCGTTGTTTGTGTAATGTTAGTCCTTCACTGATAGCGAATGATGTTGTCAGTTCGTGGCAATTCTCGGCTTATTAGTGGACAGTTCGTATTTCAAGCCCAAGTTTAAGATTGTGCTTCTGACACTTTCGGACGTGAGTTTTTGTCGCGTTTTCCTTTTGTATTTGGTTAAAAAAAAAATTAATTGCTTTACTTCCCTTCTTGCATGCCAGCTGTCAGTAAAGGTATAGAGCGG
>JADBJO010023715.1:20000-22500 GCA_016801955.1 Conus betulinus | reverse complement strand
AGCTGAAATCCTTACACACACACGCACTCTCTCTCTCTCTCTCTCTCTCTCTCTCTCTCTCTCTCTCTCTCTTCCCCCCCCCCCCCCCCCCCCCTGTGAAGCAGAGTGTTTTTGAGTGAGCTTGAGTTCATATGAAATTTCACACAGTTTTTTTTTTTTAATATCAGTGAATACGATTGTTTCCCGTTGCCCTTCGGGCTCAAGTGCTGAATGGACAATTAAAAATATCAGTGTCAATGTTTGTCTGTTTTGGCCTGCCAGTCTGCCCGTCTGTCTGTCTGTCTGTCTGTCTGTCTGTCTCTGTGTTCACTCTCCTTTTTTTTTCATTTTATGTCAAATGGATTTTATAACAATCTGCTCACCAGACACTCCATTTTGCTTTCGCACTGTTCAAAAAACATTTTCTTTCTTTCTTTCTTTCTTTTCGCAGAATCGATCACATTAAAAGACATCAGGAAAAAAAAATACAACCGACCTGACTCAGCTAATTTAAGGAACAGTTGAAATAAAAATGTGTGTCCAGTTCTTGGGGGGAGGGTGGGGGTGTGTGGGAGGGGGTAGGAGGTGTTGGGGGGGTCGGAGATAAATTTGGTCATGTCTAATTCTCCAAATCAAAGCGTTTTCTTTTGAGTTAATCCGTTTACCTCCCTTCTCCAGATTCAGTCTGTTTGTCCCTTAATCTGCTCAATGTACCCAACCATGCTGTCGCTTCCGTGTGCGGCTCAGCCCGTGAATTGCATTTGCTGATATGGGCGGCCGGCCAGCTGTTAAAGGCTGTAAAAAGAACTAACGTACTTGGAGGGGAACAGTTGGCACTCCAGCCCCTCTGCCCACCCCCACCCATCACCACTGACAGTGACTCGTTTGGAATAGCCATCCCTGTCGATCAATATGCCGAGTTGCAAAGATGAGACCGCTGGCTTAGCCTCTTCTGTAGAGCCCTGAAACTGTGGGAGGTCAGGGAAGCAGGAAGGAGGAGGGGGGGTGGGGAGAGGTGAGGGATAGAAGGCAGGGAGGAAGGGAGAGAAGGAAAAGTGGGGGAGGGGAAAGGGGAGGGGAGAGGGGGAGGAGGGAAAGGGAAGGACAAGGGTGCAGGACTGAGATGGGCTATGCCCTTGAATTGCATTTGCTGATATTGATGGGTATAGGCGGCCGGCCGGCTGTTAAAGGCCGTAAAAAGAACTAACCTGCTTGGAGGGGAACAGTTGGCTCTCCATCCCCTCCCCCCACCCCCCATCCACCACCACTGACAGTGACTCGTTTTGGAATTGCCATCCTTGTCGATCAATATGCCGAGTTGTACAGATTAGACCCTTTAGCCTCTTCTGTAGAGCCCTGAAACTGTGTGAGGTCAGGGAAGCAGGGAGGGAGGGGAGGGGAGGTGAGGGATAGGAGGGAGGGTAGGGAGGAAAGGGTGGGGGGGGGGAGGGGGGAGGGGAGGGGAGAGGGGAGGGGGCGGAGGGAAAGGGAAGGACCGGGTGCAGGACTGAGGTGCTGGCGTGGCTTCGGGAAGCAGAAGTCTGAATGTATCAGGGGTAACACACCAAAAAGTCATATATCAGGGCTATAAGTTTAGGAAAATCTCTTTGTCTGTCTGTCTGTCTCTGCTTTGCACAATCTCTGTCTGTCTGTCTGTCTGTCCGTCTGTCTCTCTCTCTCTCTCTCTCGGCGGCCTCCCGGCCTCCTCCCACCCCACCCAACCCCTCTCTCTCTCTCTTTCTAACCTTTGATACCTGAATTCGCAATCTGCTTTATCAATCCTTTTGCGGTGTGTGTGTGTGTGTGTGTGTGTGTGTGTGTGTGTGTGTGTGTGTGTGTGTGTGTGTGTGTGTGTGTGTGTGTGTGTGCATATGTGTGTGTGCATAAGTGTGTGTGTGTGTGTGTGTGTGTGTGTGTGCATATGTGTGTGTGTGCATAAGTGTGTGTGTGTGTGTGTGTGTGTGCATATGTGTGTGTGCATAAGTGTGTGTGTGTGTGTCTGTGTGTGTGTGTGTGTGTGTGTGCGTGTGTGTGTGTGTGTGTGTGTGTGTGTGTGTGGCAAGACTTCCACTGGCTGATTTTGTGAATTTTCTTTTTTTCCCTTGGGTGTTTTATGCGTTTGTCGCCTGACACAATCTCATCTGGTGTCTTGTTCTCCTCTTTTCCACAGTTCTATTTATCTATGTACAATTAAACAAAAAACCTCGTTTTGCCGTATTTTTTCTTCACAAAGTGTGTCAGTGCAAATCATGCCCTCCCTCCTCCCTCTCTTCCTACTCCCAATGCCCCTATTTCCCTTGGCCCCACCTTTTTTCATCTTTTTGTCTGTCTGTCTGTCTGTCTTTCTGTGTGTCTGTCTGTCTCTCACTCTCACTCTCTCTCTCTCTCAGAGAGAGAGAGAGAGAGAGAGAGAGAGAGGAGTGTTTGAGTGAGCTTGAATTCATATGAAATTTCTGTTGTTTTTTTTTAATTGGTGAATTCGATTGTTCCACCTTGCCTTTTGGGCTCAAGTGCTGAATGG
>JADBJO010023715.1:0-15000 GCA_016801955.1 Conus betulinus | reverse complement strand
CTTAGTCTCTGTAGACAAGGACAGGCGCTGTATAAATACTTTCAGTAGGAAGTAACTCTGTCCTACCACTTGCCTAAGGACCCGTCCGCCACCACCCCCCCCCCCTCCCCCCCCCGTCCCCCCCCCACCCCCCCGCCCCCCCTCCCCCGGAGAACGTGTAAAGAGGTAGCCACACGGAAGACGGGAAAGGAAGACCAAGGGGGACAATCTAGCTAGCATTTTGCTGCTTTCTAGTTATCTCCCGCAGATCTTGGTGGACACACGTAATCAGCTTCCTTAACGGGGGTCGGATGGAGGGCGAGGGATGTTTCAGGGCGATGAAACCATACAGAGTGAAGAAAAAAAAAAAAACAGGCTATACACCACTATTGAGATTTTGCACTAAATCACTATATAATCCATGTGAGCGTTTTGAGGCGTAGCATGAATTTGACCCCCAAAATTGTTATGAAAGTGATAATAGATCAAATGACATCCCCCCATTTCCCCCTCCCCCCCCCCCCCCCCCCCCCCCCCCACACACACACACACACCACCATCATTTCATTTCATTTTTTTTTTTTTTTTTTAGGGATTTCTCCCGATGAGCTCCCCTTTACCTGACGTCACATGTCAGGCCTTTGCACTCACCCCTGACCCCGTCTGTGCGCCAGATGGTTTCCACGAAATAGTCCCATTCCTTTCATTTTCATCTGTCTGCTTGGAACCACCTGACATGCGCCTTGATGCAGCAAAATGAAAGAAAAGAAAGTCAATCAACTTTGAGACACAAAATGAAATTCTCAAAATGATTTGATTGTGCCTCTCTATATATGTATGTATATATATATATATATAGATATATATATATATATATATATATATATATATATATATATATATATAAACTAGACTCCTTACGCAAAGCCTTGGCGCATGAATTTGTTGGTGTGCAGCCACAGACGAGGCTGATTGTGATGCAAAGGGGGGGGGGGGGGGGGGGGGGATCTTCTCTGCATGCTTAATATTGTGCGGAGCCAGGAAGCTGTCATAATGGCATTGCTGTTCCGATCCTGCTTAATCAAATGCGAAATTGCATGGCGTTGCTCTCCCCTCCCCCCCCCCCCTCCTCCCTCTCCTGTCTCCTCCCCCTTTCTTTTTTATATTGTCATAGATTACAATTGTCATAAATTACAATATGGTCATAAAGTACAGTTGCTTGTCTTGTGCATTCATTTACACCCCCCCCCCCCCCTTTCTCTCCCTCCCTCAACTCTCAACCTCCTTTATCTCCCAGCTCGTTTTGAAACTGTAAACGGCGTTCTGCTCCCCCTGTCGCCCTTCCCTCATCCCCCTCTGCATGACTCTTAATTAGGAGGGAGAACATGCCACATAATCAGATTATGAGTGTTGTTGTTGGTTGTTGTTTTTCATTACGGTGAAAGTGGCTCAGTGAACCGTCAGAACTATGCTTCATTGACAGGCTGGTCAAGGGGGAAGAACTAGATAAGAAGAGTTGAAAGACGGGTACACATGCAATCTTTAAAAAAAAAAAAAAAAAAAAAAAGTAAGAGAGTCTGTTCATATTCAGAGCATCACCCCCCTCCCACAGGTTGTTAGCCACAGTAAATACAATGATAGTTCGTTGTCTACGTCTGCAGTAAATGCAGTGACAGCTCATTGTCTATGTCTGCAGTAAATGCAGTGACTGCTCATTGTCTATGTCTACAGTAAACGCAGTGACTGCTCATTGTCTATGTCTACAGTAAACGCAGTGACAGCTCACTATGTCTGCAGTAAATGCAGCGACAGCTCACTGTCTGTGTCTACAGTAAATACAGTGATAGTTCACTGTCTATGTCTACAGTAAACGCAGTGACTGCTCATTGTCTATGTATACAGTAAACGCAGTGACAGCTCATTGTCTATGTCTACAGTAAATACAGTGACACAGCTCATTGTCTGTGTCTACAGTAAATGCAGCGACAGCTCACTGTCTATGTCTACAGTAAATACAGTGACTCAACTCATTGTCTATGTCTACAGTAAATGCAGTGACTGCTCATTGTCTATATCTACAAGTAAATACAGTGACAGCTCATTGTCTATGTCTACAGTAAATGCAGCGACAGCTCACTGTCTACGTGATGACGACAATGCAGGCTATGCACAAGACGTTTGCTGTGTGGTCAAGACATTTCAAGAGGGGGATATCAAGGATCTGTCGGTGTGGCTTGTTGGCACGTCCTGTTTCTTAAAGCAAGCGAAAAAGAAAAACCCTAAACAATATCTCCCAAACGCATGGTCGATCTTAGGATCTATTTACGTTTAGTCTGAATGAAACATCGCCATGACGAGGCAAAGGGGGTGGATGGCACGTTATCAGCCTGATCGTGGGGGGGAAAAATCCTCCTTGGAATGGACTTTAACAACGCTTTACAAACATACCAACATTGCTTTATTCAAGTGTACTTAAACCGTCTTGCACATTGCTTCTGTGTCTTGTGAGTCAAAACCACAGCGTCGAAGATCTTTAAGTCTGGATCTCTTCGAGAAATCGTTCAGTACACGTTCTTTTTCGAGCAAGTTTCAAGGCGAATTTGTGCTATTTTTTTTTTTTTTTTTAAATCAAAAGTTCATTTTTTAAGATTTATTGTCATTATACAATTGTCCATTATCAAATGAACCCTTTTGATCATGACTGTGTTATACATTCTCATCGATCAGTGGATCATGTTCATCAATTGTTATTCAAAGCGGACCAGTTCGTTGTCGCTCTGATGAAAATCATGTTTTGTGATATTTATAAATCGCATTGGGTTGTATCTGACGAATATTCGTCTTTCGACACACAAAATGAAACGTTGTGAAATACTTTTTTTTTTTTTTTTGTAACACCCAACTCTCTCTTTTCTGAAATATTATGCCGGCAGATACTGTTTCCCAGAACCTTATCAGCTCAGGCCATTCCTTTCCAAGTCATCATCTTCCCCAGCCATTCCTCTCTGAAGCATTATCGTTCTCCATAATGTGTTCCTATATTCTTGTTACTCTTTTCGGAGCACAGTCTGTCTCTCTTTTGCATTCCTTTCTAGAGTGCCAATGTTCCGAAGTATTCATTTCAAGAAGAGCGCCACTGGTCCCAGACATACTCTTCTAGGGAACTAACTATCAGCCTCTAGACATTCTTTGCTTGGAATACCGTCACTGTCATAGGTTCGTTTCCGAAACATGATCGCTACTGGACTTATCCTTTAAGGAGAAACACACAATGTGTGTGTGTGTGTGTGTGTGTGTGTGTGTGTGTGTGTGTGTGTGTGTGTGTGTGTGTGTGTGTGTGTGTGTGTGTGTGTGTGTGTGTGTGTGTGTGGGTGTGGATGTGTGCGTGTGTGTGTGCGTGCGTGCGTGCGTGTGTGTGTGTGTATGTGTGTGTGTGTGTGTGTGTGTGCGTGTGCGTGCGTGCGTGCGTGTGGATGTGTGTGTGTGTGTGTGTGTGTGTGTGTGTGTGTGTGTGTGTGTGTGTGTGTGTGTGTGTGCGTGCGTGTGTGTGTGTAGGTGTGGTGTGGTGTGGGTGTGGTGCAGTGCGGTGCGTGCGTGCGCGCGCGCGCGCGCGCGCGCGCGCGCGTGTGTGTGTGTGTGTGTGTGTGTGTGTGTGTGTGACTTTATGTCTCTCCTGTCCATTTTATTTGACATTATCGCCACAAGACATTTCTATCAGGGGTTTTTAACTACCAGACTTCGTTCGCTTTCTGGAAGCATTTTCACCTCTAGACATTTCTCTTTAGGATATTCTTACTACCAGACGTTACTTTCAGGGGTGTTTTCACCACTAAACCTACCTTTTCTAGAATGTTTTCACTCCTAGACATTCTTCCTGGGACAAAATCTCTGACACCCCTCACTGCGACATGAACACTACAAGACATTCCTTGCTAGGGTATTTTCACCATTAGACTCCCTTTCTGGGACATTTTTCACGACTAGACATTCCTTTCCGGGACATGTTCACGACGAAACATTCTTTTCCTTAGACAATTTCATGACCAGGCATTTTTATGGGACATTTTCACGATTACACATTCCTTTTCCGATACATTTTCACGACTAGACATTCTGTTCTGGGACCTTTTCAGTACTAGAATTCCTTTTTTTTTGGCATTTCCACAAAAAGACATTTCCTTATGAGACATTTTAGTGTTAAATGTTTCTTTCTGGGGCATTTCAAATTCTCGACTTTCATTTCGGGGACATTTTTCTCCACTAGATTTTTTTTTTTCCTTCGGAGATTTTCATTATCAGACATTCCTTTCTGGGACATTTTCACCACTAGACGTCGCTTTTCTGGGACATTTTCACCGCCAGACATCGCTTTCTGAGACATTTTCACCGCCAGACATTGCTTTCTGGGACATTTTCACCACCAGACATTGCTTTTTGGGATATTTCACCGCCAAACATTGCTTTCTGGGACATTTTTCACCATCAGACATTGCTTTCTGGGACATTTTCACCGCCAGACATTCCTTTCTGAGACATTTTCACCACCACTAGACATGCTTTCTGAGACATTTTCACCGCCAGACATTGCCTTTTTGGGACATTTTCACCACCAGACATTACTTTCTGGGACATTTTCACCACTAGGCATTGCTTTCCGGGACATTTTCACCACTAGACATTGTTTTCTGGGAATTCACCACTAGACATTGTTTTTTCTGGGACATTTTCACCACCAGACATTCCTTTTCGGGACATTTTCACCACTAGACATTGCTTTCTGGGATATTTTCACCGCTAGACATTCCTTTCTGGGACATTTTCACCGCTAGACATTCCTTTCTGGGACATTTTCACCACCAGACATTCCTTTCCGGGACATTTGTACCACTAGACTTTTCTTTTGGGACATTTTCACCGCTAGAAATTCCTTTCTGGGACATTTTCACCACCAGACATTCCTTTCCGGGACATTTGTACCACTAGACTTTTCTTTTGGGACACTTTCACAGTTACACATTCTTTTCTCGTGGTATCTTCACTGACAGACATTCTATCCTGGGACGTTTTCACCACCACCTGGCATGTCTGTCGAGGAGATTTTTACCAGGAAATATTCTTTTCAGGGACATTGTCATTTCTTAGCGTTCCTTTCTCCGACATTCTTTCTTGGATATATTTCACGGCTTTGCTTTTCTGTTTGGGACATATTTACCATCAGACATTCTTCTTTGGGACATTTCCACTTCTAGACATTCATTTCGGATACGTTTTCGCCGTTAAACATTAATTTCTGGGACAATTCCACTGCTAGACATTTCCAATTTGAATGATCTAATTCCAGGATTCCTAAAGGTGCATCTCATCCTCTTGAATTTGTGCTTATTCATCTTCTTCATCTCACTCTGATCATGACTATATCGTTGTGAGTTTGTGGTTTCCATTCAGAATTAGAAGTGTTTCAGATGCTGCTTTAAAAAAGTTATCAGTGTGAATGATGTGTGTGTTGATAATGATACGTGAATGACAAAAACAGACTGCAGGACTAAGTTGGCCTAAAATCGATTTGTCAATCACTTAGACATAAGTCAGTCTGTGCATATGTATGCTTGTCTCCGTGCAGGATCTCTCTCTCTCACTCTCTCTCTCTCTGTCTCTGTCTCTTTTTCTCTCTCTCTCCTTTCTCTCCCTCTCTCTCTACCTCTCTGTCTGTCTGTCTGTCTGTCTGTCTGTCTCTTTCTCTTTCTCTCTCTCTGTCTCTCCTCTCTCTCCTGCCTTCCCTCTCCCCTTCGGTCTTCTCTGTCTCTGGTCCTTTCCTACATTGATCGTGGTAACTCTAACACACACAGAGGACACGTCCGTCCCCCTGTCCACGTCTTTTCCAGTCATACCTACCTCTCCCGTCCTCCCTCTCCTCAACCATGACGTACACTAACCCGCCGAAGCGATTTATAGTGATTTGTCTGTCTTGGGTGATCCAGGGTTGTCTGTCTTTCCAGTTCTCAGTCTCTTGACTCCTTCACATATTGTTTCTCCGTCTGCTTCCTTAACCCAACCCCCCCCCCCCCCCCCCCGGGTCGCCCCCTCCACCCCCTACTCTCTCTGCTCTCTGTCTCTGTCACACTGCTCTCTCTTCCACTCGACTCCTCTCTGTCCCTCCCCCCCCTCCTTCCCTCTCCCCCCCTTCCTTTCCTTCCCCTTTCGATCCCCCCCCCCCCCCCCCCTCTCTCTCTCTCGCTCCTGTCCCTGTCCCCCCCCCCTGGCGTCCTCTCGTGTGTGTTCCTTTGTGTGTGTTGTGTGTGTGTGTGTTGTGTGTTTGTGAGTGTTTGTGTTGTGTGGTGTGAATGTGTGTGTGTGTGGAAGGGGTGTGTGTGTGTGGTGTGTGTGTGTGTGTGCCCCTGTGCAAGTGTGTGTGTGTGTGGTGTGTGGGTGTGTGTGTGTTGTGTGGTGTGTGTGTGTGTTGTGCCCCTGTGCAATAGTGTGATGTTGTTCTTGTGTGTTGTGTGTGTGTGTGGGTGTGTTGTTGTGTGCAATCTCCCTCAGTGGTGTTTTTCTTCCCCCTCTCCTATCACCCTCGCCACCCCCCACCCCTCTCTCTCTCTGTGTACTGAAGCGTATATACTTCTTCTTTCTCTCGCCAGTGTGACGCTTATAATCGTTTTCTGTTTCACCAGAGGCCCGAGGGAGGGGCGGGATGTACGTCGGTCGTCTCTGAGAGGAGGAATTTGCATGTGGAGGTCGGTCTTCTCTGTGCCTCTGCCGTCTGGTCTTCCGTACAGTTGATCGTGTTGTAGTCCTCCACCACAGGACACGTCCCCTCCTGTCCACTCTCCTCCTCATCTTCCTCCCCCCCCCCCCCCACCTCTCTCATCCACACATACACTAAGCCCGAGTGTTTTAGTGTAACTCCGTCAGGTATGGTTAGAACGACCCATTTCAGTGTTTTTGACTTTCATATTTCTCCAATCCTTTGTTTCCTCTCTCCTGCATTCTTTGCCCCAATCCCGATCCACACTCTTTTTCTCTCTTTCCCTCTGCCGCTCGTTCTCGCTCTCTGTTTCTCGTGTTGTGTGTGTGTGTGTGTGTGTGTGTGTGGTGTGGTGTATTGTGTGTGTGTGTGTGTGTGTGTGTGTGTGTGTGGTGTGTGTGTGGTGCTCGCGCGGCGCGCGCGCGGCGCGCGAGTGTGTGTGTGGGTTAGTGTGGTGTGTGTCCGTGAGGGGGAAGAGTGGAAGGGGAAAACATGATCCATCCAGCCTATTTTCCCTGTCACGGTCCAGGACTAAAACCAACAGCCATGTTAAAATGAAAGGAAAACTATAACGGGCTTTTTTTTCTGCATGGATTCCCGCCGGGGATTTGAACTTGAACCACAGCAAAACATGAAATTCATGTGTTGTGGGCTAACACCACACACGACCTCTTCCTCCGTGAAGAAATTCGAGCATTCATAGAAGATACATCCGTAAATTTATATCAGGGGGGAAGGGAAGTTAACGATAAGACTGTGTTCATATCAGGATAATAACGCGAAATAGACTGGTTCTTATTGAACAATGAGAGAATTTCAATAGTCGTCTTCATGCGGTGGATTTTTCCCGCTGTCTCCGCATCACCGGGTCACTTTTCCTAGTTCCTTGTTTCATTGAAACTTTCTGAATCTCATCACCCGCCATCCCGCAGAGCTCAAAGAGGCTTACTCTTCTTCCAGTCTCCAAACCTCTGGGCGAGGACAGGTGAGCGTGAGCTCATCTGGATTCCTTTCTCTCCCGGCCTTTAATCCCCAGTAGTCTGAAGGCAGCTGCGCAGGCCCGTGGATATCCGATTAGGCCGGGGAAATTCCATACCACACTGTGGGACTGATGCCAACCAGCCGCGGAGTGGCGGCGAGGGGGGAGGTGGGAGGTGGGGTTGGGGGGGCTGGGGGGGGGGGGGTTCACTACTTCTGAAGGTCCTTTAGTCGTCTGTATTCGTACGAAGAGTCGTGCAGGTCCGTTCGACTAAGAATTGTAACGTACGCACACGCACGGGCGCCCATGCACACGCACGCGAGCGCGCCATAAACACACACACACACACAGCACACACACACACACAACACATGCCACGAACAGCACACACTGCACAGGACACTTCTCGCTCACACCCACAGAGGGAGGAGACGAAACGAGCAGAGATTGATTAGCCTGAGAGAGCTGCAAGATCACGAGGCAGAAGCTGAGCACTTAGGTTTCGAGGGTGCATAGCGACAGCTAGACACAAGAAAGGAATCCCCGGCTCGAGCAGATAAGTCATCGAATAGTCGACAAACAGTGAGTGAATGAGCGGGGTGAACATACTACGACGGAGTTATGAGAAGACTGATGGAGAGATGACGAAGAGAGAGGCAGAAAAGAAAACCACAGAACAGATGAATGAAGTCACCCCACCTCAACACCACCCACCTCGCACACCCATACAATACCGCCGTCAACCACGCCGCCATTGCGCACATTGCGATCGGACACTCCATGAAAACAACATGAAACGCAGATGACAGAGAGGGGCAGGTACGCGATGAAGTGAGGCATCGAGAAGAAACACAACACATACCATGTACACACCACCGACCACCAGGCAGCCAAAGGACGAACCCACAACAACCGACCCGCCGCCCAAAACCCAAATTCACTATCGCGAAACCTGGTCATCACAAAAGACTAGAACATCTGAAAAAATGCCGGACGCTAGCCCGCCGCTGGCCTGTTGCGTGTGGAAACAAATCTAGAATGGTATCAAACAAAAGCCTAAACGTTGTCAATCTGCGATCGGTACTTTCCCTAGAAAAATAAAAGAAAAAACAAAAAAAAACAGGGATTGAAAAAAAAAAAAAGAAAAAAAAAACAAGTGAGAAAAAAAAAAGAGAACGAAAGAAGAAAAAGAAGAAGTTCCCCCCGCGCAATGCCTGTCATCGCGGCATAAGGAATGCCAGGACCTAGACGAAGGACGGCAGAGAAGCTGGACAATGCAGACAATCGACTGTTTCACACCTAAATATACAGTTCACATCGCAGAGACCAGTCGGCCCCATACAGGACCCCTTTCAAAAACTTTCTCCAGCGATCCATCATCACCACAATAAACACACCAAATCCCCGCAGACGGATACACACTAGAAGACCAGCGCTGCGCCCTTCAGAGCCCGCACAAACGAGAGTGGCTGACACAAGAAAACAAGCGGGGGCTGAGATAAATGATATAAAAGACGACATAGTAAACACGAATTTCGTAGAGCCAGAGAGTCAAAACGAGCTACAGGCGCTAACAACAGCTCCCCCGATAATTCAGTACAGGATCTGAGAATTCTGTTAGTTTAGAAATAAAGTAGATTAATGAGATCTAGGGGAGAGAAGACGAAAAGAACGCTGACGAGTCACTCTACAGCGGGCGCTTTGTGAGAACGGAATTTGTACGAGAGATTAGACCAAAGAGGATAAGGGTGAGACGAAGAAACAGAAAGCTGAAATCAGAAGACAGAGCGCGTACAGAGAGAGAACAAGGGGATTACGTGGAAAGAGATGGACTAGAGTATACGAGCAGAAAGAGTAGAAAAAAAGAAAAAGAACTTGACAGAAGCAAGGCAGGGCAAAGGGAAAAAAAAAAAAGGAAGAAAGCAAAAGGAGAAGAAAAAGATGAAAACGCAAATAGCAATAAAAAACGAGCGAAAGCAAATAAGGCCAACGAAGGAAAAAAAACAAAAAAAAACACAAAAAAAAAAAAAAGAAAAACATGCAGGTAAAAGACAGGCTGGTAAAAAATGGAAGAAGAATCAGAACAACACACAACCCCACAACAGTGAATGAATATAATATCAAGCAACACAAACACCCACCAACGGCCACCACCAGCAAACCAGCAACTTGTTTGAAAAACATTTACCTGAAAGATAACTAAAACCAAGCAGAATACTCATAGTCGCAGGAGAACTCCACAGCAAGAAGCGAGAGAGCGAACGAAGCCGCAGCGGCCACGGGAGATGCGTCGAGGGATATGGGACAGCATATCCTAAGACCGGAAACCATGAAACAAATCCTCAGCGTGATCTGGATGTCATGTTCCAAACATTAAGCGCAGATTTGAAGGAAACTGGAAAACCATTTCAAATCGCCAGCATATTTTAGAGAACCCATGCAGTGGAGAGGAGAGAGGGAGAGAGACGAAGAGAGATAGAGAGGGCGGGGCGGGGGTCAGCTGATGAAGGTCAGTGATCAGGGACAGTGGGGGAAATGGAAATAGAAACTGACAACTCCGTGGATCGGCTGAGTTGTCAGTGAAGTTGTTACCATGGACCGTTGCCAGGGCAGTACTGGAAACTGCGAGAAGGGAGAGATCAGGGGAATCGGGATAGGGGGTGTTTAAGAAGGATGGAAAGGGTGGTGGAGGAAGGAGGGCCAGAGTGGGTAGATCAGCTCAATGAGTGGGGTCGTATGCTAGCTAACTGGGGACGGGGTGGTGGAGGGGGGAGGAGGTGAGGTGTGATAGACAGAGCTTTCGGTACTGAGTGGTCTCTGCGCCAGTGTGGTGGTGGATTGGGCACAAATTACCACACTGATCGTTTTGGAGAGAGAGAGTGAGGGGAGGGAGAGGGGAGTGAGAGAGATTTTCGCTGAGAATCAGGAGAAGATTAGTTGGTGACTTTTCACGACCGCAAGGACAAAACACACTGGACGTGTCTCTTTATTCGAGAATAGCGTAGGTGCTTAACGATGCTGAGATGGGGAGTGAGGCGTGTAGTTTGGTGGTTTTTTTAATGGGAAGTATCGATTTGTTATGTCATTCTTGCCAGAAGGTTAAAGCAGCTTGACGAACGTGTTAGCGAAGTCTCTGTTGTGACTAGAATGTTTGAAGAAGTCGTGCTTTTGCTGTAGAAGGTGCTTTTTTGTGTTACTGAGGGTGCCTGGTCTGGGTCGGTTTTTCCGTTAGAAGTTCTCTGTGTAGTCAGATGTTATGGGACGGGAAGTTACTGTTCGTTGTGAGTTGTCTGAGATCAATGTTTGTTCTGTTCGTGCCGAAACGATGTGTGTTTTGTGTGGACGTATGATCTAATGTATGGGCGGCTGCTTAGTCTCGCTTGTACCTTGGATAGACCCTTTATCTCGGTAATGTATGAGATGTAGACTGTAATGATTGTGTAGAGGTGAGAGGTAGTTTTTTTGGTGTTTTGTGTTTGTATGTTTTCCCTTTTTTCCGTTCTATGCAACTGAAAGTGTCTCGTTTCCTTTTTGAAACCGTATACAAATAAACAATATGATGCCGGTAACATTTTCTCATTGATCAAATGTTTCACGTAGCACCAGATTAGTATAGCGGTACTACTCTCATTCTGTAGTAATTCCGATACACACCATATGTCAAAAATGTCCGTTTGATTATCGGCATTACATGTCTATACCAGAGAATCAACAAAGCGAAATGCCCATGCATTATCGCAGGTATAGTATTGCATACTGCTTGAGGTAAGGAAGGAAATTTTTTAAGCAAACAAAGAAAAAGAAAAACTAGAAAATAAAAGAAAATTTAAGAATTAGGAAAAGATAGATCCTAAATAATAAACAGACAAGAAATAAAACAGCGACAGAGCTTAACATAAAACAAAGCATGTGTTGAAAGTTGGCGTGTTGCACGTAGCTCTTGATGCTCTTAGGTCAGTAGCATCTAGAGAGGGACTTATGGAATGAAGTGTTGTGCTATGATGTAAGGTTCCTTTGTCGTTTGGAAGATTGGTTCCACGTGAGTTCGTTTGTGTCTAGAAACCAAAAGCGCTCTTCTTGTTGCGACTCTGTTGTGATATAGTCGCCTCCTATTCCCGTTGTGATGATATCCTGTTTGTTGCATGATGTAGTGTGAAGATTTTTACAAACAATTGTCTGTTGGCTGTAGTCCAGATGATGAAGTGTATGTCAGCTGTCTCGCGTGGTGTCCTAATAAGAGGTTTGTTTGTTCGAGATTGCTTTGTATGCAGGCGATGATTGTTGTAGGTGTTGTTGGTGTCTTGTTTTTTGTTCCTGTATTATTTTGAGCGGCGATGTATTCGACAGCTACGGTTCTGTTTTGTGCTACTGCTTAGCCCTTTCAAGCATTCTGTTTGTTGTCTGTTGGTAGTAAATTACTGTTTGTGCTGTTGTGTAGTAAGTGTGTAACTGAGATGCTTTTGTTTAGTTCTTTGCATGTGAGAGTGCGATGAGAGTCGTTGTAGTGAGAGAAAGTGTTTGACGAAAGAGCTCGTGCAGTTGATGTCTATCTGCAGAGTTCCTTTCCATTTATTTCTGAAGAAAAGGATGATTCGCTTGGAAGGTTTTTTTTTAGCTACTTAGTTATGTCAGTAAGCAGACTTTGTTTGCCACTTAGCGTTTTGATGTCTTTGTAGTTCTTACGAGTGAAGCATTGCTCTGTTCTGTTACGTCTTAATTTTCTCTGAAAGGTTGGATCGAGGGGGGGTCTCACAACGAGCTCAGTGGATTAAGAGCGCGAGAACTAGATAAGTCTATGTGATCGGGGGTTTGCCCCCCCCCTCCCCCAGGGTTGCAGGATCTCGCCGGGGCGGGTCGGTCTTATAGGGGGATTTCTTCCCTCGGAGTGTAACCTGTCTGGTTCTAAACTCACTTCCCATACATTTCCATTCGAATGAGAGCCAAATCAAGGTTACCGTCGTTTGGTGAAGCACACCAGAATCCTTGCAGACACGTCAATGATCACAACTTTCGGTTAGAGACGGCCAGCTTGCTGTTGATGTGACATGCGACAGAGTTGCACATAGCATGCACCTTCCCCGAGAGATGCAGTATGGCGTTGAACTTAATGGAATAAAAAACGGTCGTACGCAGCCAAAATCCACTCCATTTGTCGGGTGTGCGATGTGATTCAGCGTCGCTGTCTATAAAGGTGGTGTCCGCTAGGCTTGAGTCTGCGTAAGCATAGAAAAAAAATCCTAATAAAAGTACTATGTTCTTTACTCTTTGTCGTTCTGTCTTGATGGTACAACATGTATATCCATGGGTCTAAGTTGTTCGAAAGCCCAGTTCTAGGGTTCTTTGGTATATGGAAAGAGTTAGTGTACATGTATCTGGAAGTGCTTTAAGTATCGCTTTGTCGAGAAGTTAGGAGGATACATTAGGCGGTGGAAGAGCTAGCTGTAGCTATGAATGGCCGTTATGTCTAATGAAAGATTGATTCGTTTTTTCACGGGAGGCAGGATTGATTTAAGAATATAAGCTTGTGATCGTGCTTCATTGAATTCTCTCAGACAGTGCTCTCAGCTTTGAAGAACTTTGACAGAGCGACGTTTAGTGTGGGAGCGCCTAATTGCATACAACATGTCCACACAGAACTAGAACGCAGAGCTGAACAGGGCACTCTTTTTCCTCTTAAGAGAGTCACTCCTCGTGGAGTTGGTGTAGTGCAGTTCATTTCTGTGAGACGATAAAGGAGAATGAACACAGAATCGAATCCGAATACTTGACAATGTTTTAGCATGAGTTTTACTTACTGGAATCACATCTTATGGAACGAACTCATCTGCAATAGACGTTTTTTTCTTGAGATATGTCTGCCAGCAGACATTGACTACTTAGTCTTGTAGACCATTTATATAAGACCGCTCCTCACGCACGCACGATAACATTGCGCATATACTCTTTGCTTTTATCGTTTCAGTCAGTTTGCTACATCGATAGTTATGGTGAGATGCCATGGTTTCGGCCTCTTGTGAGTAGTTGGAAGAAGATTGTGCTTCGCAGGCGTGTGGGTGGAGAGAGAAAATGCCGGAACAGAACAAAAGTACAACAAAGCCTGCCCCTGTTCCGTTTACGCCGAGCATTTGGAAATTAATGTTTGTCGCGAGGCGAAAAAGCGTACACGCGCATGCTTGCGAGCATGCCTTTGGAGAAGGCTACTTTTTTGGTTTTTTTTTTTCGTAGATGGGTGCCAACACACAACCGAGCGCCAACACAGCAGAAGCACAAAGCGCACACTCGTCTAATATCCAATCATGTAATGGTGGAGAGAAGAGTAAAATAAATAGCTACTATTACTACTACACGGCATCAGGCACACACACGAAGAGCACGGTCGCGTCCCCTGTACACGCAGCACACGAGACACACACAACGCCGACGCACGACCCACACAACACACGTGCACGCAAGAGACTGAGAGAAGGGAGAGATCAGAGATGGAGAGGGAGAGAGAGAGTGAGCGGAATGGGAGAGGGAGAGCCGAGAAGGGAGGAGGAGTGGGGAGAGGACGGGGAGGAAGCTGATGAGGAGTGCTTATAGAGGGCGAGATGAAGTAGGACGGATGCTCAGACTTTTCGGGGAGGGTCGCCAAATGGGGAGGCTGATGAGTAGCAGGTTTTTTTTTTTTCTTGAGAGTTGGGCTGTTCGAGGCGAGAGTTCGTGAGTGAGAAGGAAGTTTATGGGCGTGGACAGTAGCGAAGCACTCTGAGAGTCTGGGTATCTGGGGGAGAGACGAGGTTCTGGATCTGGGGGTGGGAGGGGATGATGGTGCTCCTTCCTGTTGCATATCTGTTCTGTTTCCTGGGGGGAAGGACGGAGGCAGAAGCATGAGGAGACAGACAGACAGACACGACAGACCGAGACATTGATAGTCAGGATAACGATCAAACAGGAGACGCGATTCCGAAAAAGGACAGACAGACATCGAAACACGGACATCACGAAAATGGAGAAATGCAAACAAGAGGGCGGAAGAGAACAGACGGTTAATCCCCCCGCTGTAGAATTAGTTCTCACCCCAGAGAAGCTACAGAACATTTTTCTTCACATTTTTTTTTTTTTTTTTTTTGTTTTTGTGGTCAAGGAAGAGTGCGGACCCCAACCATACGAGTGTTGCCAGATGTGACGCCTTCGCCTCCTGGTACATCGACCCTCGTGACGGCCAGTGTTGGAAACGCCCAGTTATCGCACACGGGATGATAGAGGTTGCATAAATATTACCGACAAATACAGGGGGCGGTGGGCTGGGATTGCC
>JADBJO010023714.1:21259-26176 GCA_016801955.1 Conus betulinus | reverse complement strand
AAATTCCAAACTCACCTAGATGAGACTCTGACTGCTCAGGGACCGCTGACTGGAGACCCAACAGAACAATGGAACCAGTTCAAACAGATGGTGACAGAGTCAGCCAAAGCCACTCTAGGCCTCAAGAAGCATGTCCACCAGGACTGGTTTGATGAAAACAATGACGACATCAACAAACTCTTAGAAGAGAAACACACTGCCTATATCAACTGGCAGAACGATCTATCCTCCATCTCAAGAAGGATCGCTTCAAAAACACCTCCAGAGCAAAGCCCAGAGAGAACTGCGCACAATGCAAGACAGCTGGTGGGACAGGAAAGCTGATGAGGTTCAACGATATGCCGAGCTGAATTACTCCAAAGAGTTCTTCAACTCGCTCAAGGCTGCTGTCTACGGACCACAGAGACCCAGCACCACCCCACTCCTGTCTGCAGATGGCAAGACCCTGCTGAAAGACAAGGACAGCATCACGCAACGCTGGAGGGAACATTTCTCCACCTTACTCAACAGACCGTCCACAGTCGACTCTTCAGCCTTGAACGCTATCCCGGAGAAGCCGGCCCTGGAAGAGCTTGACCTCCTACCCAGCCTCGAGGAAATCACTAAGGCAGTGAAGCAGACGAGCAGTGGTAAGGCACCAGGCATGGACGGCATCCCAGCCGAGATGTACAAGGCAGCCGGTCCAGTGGCCCTGGACACTCTCCACGACATACTCTGCAGCATTTGGGGGGAGAAAACCATGCCACAAGACTTTCGAGATGCCACTGTTGTCTCCCTGTATAAAAACAAGGGCAGCAAGTCTGACTGTGGTAACTACCGAGGCGTCTCCCTCCTCTCAGTCGCTGGGAAATCCTTGCAAGAGTCATCTTAAACCGCCTGATCAGCGCTGTGTCAGAACCGTCACTGCCAGAGTCACAGTCTGGCTTCAGACCAGGCCGCAGCACCATCGACATGGTCTTCTCGGTGAGACAGGTCCAAGAAAAGTGTATTGAGCAGCGGATGGACCTCTACGCTGTCTTCATCGACTTAACAAAAGCCTTCGACACGGTGAACAGGGAGGCGCTGTGGGTCATACTCTCCAAGCTTGGCTGTCCGAGGAAATTCACAAAAATCATCCGCCTATTCCACGACGACATGGTTGGTCTTGTGCTTGTTGGGGGTGACAGCTCTGCTCCCTTTGAAATCTCGAACGGCGTCAAGCAGGGCTGTGTCCTCGCTCCGGTCTTGTTCAACCTGTTCTTCACATGCGTGCGAACCATGCCCTCGGAGATCTCGACAGAGGCATCTACATCAAGTACAGGCTGGACGGCTCTCTGTTTGACCTTCGTCGGCTGAGCGCCAAGACCCGAACAGTCGAGAGACTTGTGACTGACGCACTGTTTGCCGACGACTGTGCCCTGATGGCACACACAGAAGCGGATCTCCAGTTCATTGTCAGCAAGTTTGCGGAAGCCTCTCGGCTTTTTGGCCTCACAATCAGCCTTGGAAAAACGGAAGTGCTCTACCAACCTCCCCAGGCCTAACAGTGCAACCTCCCCCCCCACCACACCATCGGAGGCACCATTCTGAAAACTGTCGAGCACTTCAAGTACCTCGGGAGCGTCATTTCCAGTGATGGCTCTCTTGACAGAGAAATCTCTGCCAGGATCAGCAAAGCCAGCCAAGCTCTTGGCCGCCTACGTACTCGTGTGATGACCCACAAAAGCATCAAGCTCGACACAAAGATCAAGGTCTACAAAGCTGTTGTTCTCACTCTCTCCTCTACGGCTGTGAGTCCTGGACGCTGTACCGGAAACACACGAAACAGCTTGAACGCTTCCACACGAGATCACTACGAGCGATTATGGGCATCAAGTGGCAAGACCGAGTGACCAACCTCGAAGTCCTGGACAGGGCCGGTCTGCTCAGCATCGAAGCCATGATATGAAGGCCCAGCTTCGCTGGACTGGACATGTCATCCGTATGGAGCCCTCACAGACTGCCTCGCAGTTGCTATACGGAGAACTGAGGCAGGGCCAGAGACCCAGAGCCCCAGAAAGCGCTTCAAAGACTGTGTAAAAGACAATCTGAAGCACAGCTACACGCCTGCAAAAGACCTAGAGGTTTGTGCCCAAGACAGAGCAGATGGGCGAAGTCTAACCAGGAAGGCCCAGGAAGAATTTGAAGACAACCGCCGCAACCACATGACTACTGCAAGAGAAAAAAACGCAAGGCCTTGGTGTCCTCCCTTCCCACATTAGCCACGTTCAAATTGCCCCTACTGCCCACGGGTGTGTGCCTCGAGAATCGGTCTCTCCAGCCACACTCGTGCCCATGGGAGAAGGTCATCTGCACAGTGACATTATCGTCTTCCCACCTAGCTTCAGCATTTCAGCAGAAATTCCATCAATTCCACTAATTTTGCCTGTTTTTAGTTTGTCTATAGCTTTTCTAACTTCTTCTTCCGAAAAAAAAAAAATTTAAAGCATGTTCTGATTCGTCTAACACATCCGTTTCGATATGGTGGCCCTTTTCGCCTTCTTCATTGTTGTTTTGAAATACTAGTGTCATTAGTAATTCTTTGCCTTTTTTTTCGCATCACATGTTTTCTAAGATGCCTCCAAAATTCCGACGAATTACGAATTTCCTTCGTTAATATTTCTAATTTGTGTTTTCCAAGAGCTTGTGTTTTCATCCTTAATAAGTGTTTGTACTTCTTCCTTGATTCGACATATATTACTCTGGCTTCTTCAACCTGAGTTTTGATTTCTCCTTTCTGAGTTGAGGACGATTCTTTGTGTCATGCTCTGAAATAGTTTAATTTCCTCCTAGTTTCTTTTCTTTACTTTGCGGCATTCATTGTCGAAGCATTCCGACCTGTTCTTCCTGTATGTATCGCTGCATTTCAATATACATTTGCTAGATTCTTTAAGCATTGTGCAAATGCTTCTAAGGAGTTATCCACATCGTTTACCAAATTATTTGCCGCTTTACGTATTTTGTTTTGTTTATCTCCACTCTCCCATGATTTGACAAATTCATCTTCATAATCCTTATTCCAAGTAAATCTCTGCCTCACTGTTGTTTGAGTTGGTTTCGTATCAGGAAAGTAGTCATCATCTTTTTTAAAAATTTTATTTATTTTATTTATTTATTTAAACAGTAAACAAGTGGGGTAGTCTTTGCTCCCATAAGGAAACCTAACACAGAGTAACTTTTATTCAAGACTGGCACAGCCTTATTTATTTATTTTACTTATTTCTATTTTCAGACTAACTGGCAGATGATCAGATTCAATTATATTCTCAACATCAAAAGACATGAAATGAATAGATGAAAATATACCAATGGATGCAAGAACATAGTCAGCTGTACTTTCCCCGGAAGCTCCTATATATGCAGAGTTATCATCAAAATTTGATCCACACAGTCCATTCAGTATATTACCATCAAACATGTCACATAATTCAATGAGTTGGTCATCAAAATTATTTACATAACTGTCTTGTGATTTTCTTGGAAAGTTATTGTGAGCTGGCAATGTTGGTTCCAACTCGTTCCTGTCATCAGCAAAGGAGTAATTTTTGTCCGCAGTTCTTGCATTCAGATCCCCATTCAGCAACATGTGGAACTCGTCATAAGTGTCATGCAAGTCTGTTAAGCATTGTTCTAATATTTCAATACAATAGTACCCTGCTGGGTGTTGCAGAATGTTGAGTCATGTGAAGGGATATAAGAACAAATATACATTACATCTTTGTCCGTGCAAAATAAGTCTCTGTGAATCTGCAAAAAACTACAATGTTTTCCTGGTCTGTCTGAATTCTTTCTATGAAATCAGCAAAATGTTTTCTAATCATAACTATGACGCCACCGGAGAACCTCCCTTGATGACGTCTTTGCTTTGACGTAAATATTACAAAATCCTCAAGAAGTAATGATTCGAAGTTAAATCCGATGAACGTTTCAGTAAGGCAGATAAAGTCGAACGAAGTAATGACAATAATGAAATCAATGTTACTAACTTTTGAAGAAGCCCGTGAACATTATAATTTAGAAATGAAACATAGCTTTTATTCCTACTTACATTTTGTTCACAAAATTGGGTTGGAGCACCAGTCGTAGGAGTAATTCCTGGACGTTTAAGTTTTTTACCCTCATTTGTCTAGGACTTATTTTCATGTATCGTGGCCCGGCCCGTTTCCTATTTATCATCACCTGAAAATCTTTTCGCTCTGGACATAGTGGACCTGAGGGGCTGGGGTTTGGCTGTTTCCTTTGGTTGGTTTCCGGAATCTGCCTTTTTGAAAGAATCCACGATGTTGCTTTAAGTGTTTTGCCTTTCAGTACTTTAGGTTTTATAGTGATGACCAGTTTGGGGGTTGGATGTAGCTCGCCGCAGTCGTGGAGTACGAGCTAAGGGCCGAGATTCTTGTTCTGTTCTCGATCCTTTAGCTCTCCTGTCTTGTGTCCGTCCTCTGTCTTGCTTGTCATCTTTGTCTGTTGGTTTGTCGTATGTCTTATTTTGGCTAGGGCCGTCTTCTGAAAATGACTTGTTTGTCTCGTTCTGTTTGTCCAGAATTAAGTTTATTTCAGTTTGCTCTGTATCTGAAAGACAATAAGAATGAACATCTTCACTTGGATCAATAAATGTGCTGTCCTGATCAGAAATGTTTGGTTCTGCTGAGCTGTTAAACTCTGGTATAAAACTATGGCGTGCCATCATGTCAACGGCTGTTGTATTTTCTCTGTGTCTGTCTTCGTCCTGAACGTCTGTTCCAATTTTGTATTTGTTCTATGGAATAAAGTCTTCATCGTCAGTATTCGCTACATCTGAACAACCATTTATGATTGTTCTATGTTGATTGCCACCGTGGTCATTTCCGTGGCAATATGATTTTCCACAGAAGGGGTCAAAACTCGCTAATTCTGACATCT
>JADBJO010023714.1:6259-16259 GCA_016801955.1 Conus betulinus | reverse complement strand
ATATTTACATATATGAAATATATTGTGCGTGTGTGTGTTGTGTGTGTGTGTGTGTGTGTGTGTGTGTGTGTGTGTGTGTGTGTGTGTGTGTGTGTGTGTGTGTGTGTGTGTGTGTGTACGCGCGCGTGTGCGCGCGTATGAGTGCGTGCATGCACGAGCATGCATGCCTGTGCGTGCGTGCGTTCTTGCGTCCGTATTTGTGTATGTGCGTGTATGTGTATAGTATGTGTGTGTGAGAGAGAGGAGAGAGACATACGCTGTGTGTGTGTGTGTGTGTGTGTGTGTGTGTGTGTGTGTGTGTGTGTGTGTGTGTGTGTGTGTGTGTGTGTGTGTGTGTGTGTGTGTGTGTGTGTGTGCGTGCGTGCGTGCGTGCGTGCGTGCGTGCGTGTGTGTGTCTCTCTGTGTGTGTGTGTGTGTGTATGTGTATGTGTGTCTGAGTGTTAATAACGACATTTCTATCACAAAAATGGGGGTTTTGGGATGATGAAAACCGAGTCAATAACAGGAATATACCAACTGGACAATTAATCAAACACTCCGAAAAAAATGCGGAGAAGTGAATAACTGTTCAAAACATTTTCAAGAGAAATGGAAGACTCGGATAAAAAAACTGTCGTCCCACTCTCAGAGATACTAGTTCTTTGACTTTGGAGCAATGAACAAGTAAATGACTGATCGTTATTTCTCTTCCGCACATGCACTGGACATTTTTGTTGTATTTTGTGCGGAGTGCATTTAAACGAAACCTATATCAGGCTGGAAACAGACCTCGAATAAGTTCCGGACAAGAACACTAAAAGAGGTTTAATATTTCCTCTGTTCTTAGCATTTATGCAGTGCTGACTATAGTGACACTTTAGATTTTTAAGTTTCTCGTCAAACATTTTGTATGACGCGTTAACTAAACATGTGTAACCTTCTTGTAAATCTAACAGCATCTTAACTGGAACTGAACCATCATGATGTTTTGCTCCTTTTCTTGCAGCTCGATCAGCCCATTCATTTGAAACGATTCCACAGTGGGAAGGCACCCAACAGAAAGTGACGCTGGTTCCTTTCAATGATAAAAGATGAACAGTGTGTTTAATTTCAATTATCAATTCCGATGGCATTTTTTGGTTTAAAGATTTAAGTGCCTGTAAGACCGATTTAGAATCAACACACAATAAAATCTGAAATAGGTTTTTTTCGGAAAATCAGAAATGTAATTCAGGGCCTTCAATATGGCAATTAATTCAGCAGTAAAAATAGAAACATTTTCACATATGTGAAACCGTTTCTCTATTTCTAAAGCTGGTATAACGAAGGCAGCTCCTACTTTTCTGTTCCCAAGTACAGACCCATCTGTATAAATCTTAAAATGTTCAGAATACTTGTTATCAATATGGGAGCTGACGGAACTTTTCAGGATATTAGGTGAATCATTTTTGGATAAGTTTGTGTGATCTATGTCAAGCTTCAGATTGTTCATCTCCCATGTAGGTATAGGTGAGTAGGAAGGTTTTGTTGCTATTTTCTTTCTGTTTAATTTTGATTTTTTAAGAGATCTGAAGTAAATGTGTTTATGGATTTTAATGATTGGATGGATTTAGCCCTTTTTGCAAAATGAAGATCGGACCTCAGACAAACTTCGGCCTCTGTGAATTTTCGAACGAGGAGCTTCGTAAAACATATTTGGCAGCAGAAAGATATCTTAGCTCGTCAAGAGGTAAAACACCTGCTTCTTTATAGGTTCCTAAATTTGATGCATGAAATGGAACTCCTAGGAAAGTTTATAGGCTTTTGCAGTCAACACTTGCATTTTAGTCAGTAAATGTTGTGGAGCACTAAAAAATACCTCCTGTGCATACGTCAATTTGGAACGCACAAGTGACGTTGACAGTAATATTAATACTTTTGTATCCTGTCCCCACTTTTGTTTGCTAATGATTTTTAATAAGTTTAAGCTCCTTCTTGCTTTAGTTAGTATGTGCTCAATATGGCTGGTCCAGGAAAGTTTTGACGTGAGATAAACACCCAAAAAACTTAGTCGTTTGAGTATATCGTATGACTGAACCATGGATAGAAAATACAGGAAGTTTTTCAGGGTTGTATCCTGAGTTGAAAAGCATCATATTGGTTTTTTTTTCAGAGAGATAATGAAAGACCATTTTCAGTCATATATTTACTTATTTTATCGAGTTCGTGTTGATATAACTTCTTTGTGTAATTCAGAGCTCTGGTTGGAGTTTTTCTTTTCATTGATACTTTCATCCATAAACAGATGTCGTCGGCATATTGAACTACAACTGCATCTTTCGATAACCCCCTAGGAAGATCTGACATTAGAATATTGAACAAGATAGGGGCAATGACTGATCCCTGAGGAAGGCCCATATGAAGAGATCTAATATTGGAGTACATATTCCCAATCCTTGTCTGTATTGATCGATCAGAAAGAAAGCTTTTGATAAAATCAAACATATTACCCACAATACAAACTTTTCGTAACTTTGTCAGTAGTCGATTGTGCCACACTTGGTCGTAAGCCTTTTTGACGTCAAAAAACGTAGCAAGAACATTCTTTCGTCTGGCAAACTGTTGCTAATTTGAGTAGTTAGTTTTATCAGGTGATCAATGGTTGATCTACCTCTTCTAAAGCCTGCCTGATTAATTGGAATAACCTTGTACTTTTCACAATAGTGATTAAGTCTCCTTAATATAATTCTCTCCATAAGTTTACATGTGTGTGACGTTAAACGCAATTGGTCTATAGCTGTTTTTATCATTCCGGGCTTTCCTTGTTTGTGAATGGGTACAACAATTGACTGTTTCCATACGTTTGGTAGTTGTCCACTTTCCCAGCATTTTTGAAAGATAAAATGTAAAAGATTCAACATATTAGTGACAAATGACCTAACATTTCGTTAGAAATTCCGTCCAGCCCAACTGATGTTTTCTTGCTGCCGAGATTAGAGATACATTCTTTTAATTCTCCTATCGTAATTGCAGCATTAATAGATAGATTTCTGGTCTGTTCCGTGTCTTTATCACTAAGCTGCAACTCATGTTCTGCTCTGTACTTTCTATCTTTGTCCGACAGTCCATCGCTGCGGCTGTTATTTGCAAACATATCAGCAAAGGCTTCGGCTTTTTCGTAATTAGTTGGCAAATCACAATGAGACAATTGTACTGGATATTGTGGCAATTTTACGCCATTCTTCATTGTTTTCAATTTTTTTTCCCATACTTTCTGAATATCTTTATGATTTGAAACTTCGTTTGTACAAAAAGATGACCAATATTCTTTCTTGGCTTCATCTATTACTCTGTTACATTTATTTTTGGCTTTTTTCATTTCCACATGATTTTCAATAGATTGGTGCTTTAGATAAGCATTAAATTTTAACTTTTTCTCGTCTTTTGCTCTCTGGCAAGCTTCATTCCACCAAATGTTACCGACATGCTTTTTTGATGTTATTGACTTATACTTCGGAATGGATTCGTCAGCGGCATACAGAACAGCTTTAGTAAACATCGTGTATAAGGTGTCAACATCCTGATCAGAAGTTTCGAACTCATCATAAGAAATTAATATGTTTGTAAATTTGTTCCAGTCAGCACGTTTGTAATTATATTTTGGAATCTTGTCTTCTGTTGAGTCCGTAGCGGAAGGTTGACCTAGTTCAAACCTGGTCACAAGTGGTGTATGATCACTGTTCAGAGGATCATCTATTGGGTTCCAGGTACAAAAGGGGTGTTAACTCAGGTGACGCCAGTGTTAAGTCGATGGCTGTGGCTTTATGATTGGGGTTATCGGGTATGCACGTGATTCGCCCATCGTTTAGAAGACAGAGGGAGGAATCCACTAGATTTTCAACAAAATGGTTGCTTGTAACTGTTTGACATTCCTTCTCCCAGAAAGGTGAGTGAGCATTAAAGTCACCCGTGATTAAGAATTTTTTATTTTGTTCTGCTTGTAGCATACGAATCCATTCAGTGTTCTGCTCATTTGGACCAAGGGGAAGGTAGACAGAAACTATGGTTAACAGTGAAGAATGAATCCGACTGTAACAGCACAAGAATTTAAGTTAGGTATATCAGATGGTGCAGGACTGGGGCAAAGAGTGTAAGAAACCCCCTCACGTACATAAATAGCCGTAGAGACTTTTCCAGTTGTATCATCCTTTTGATGGATTGGTGGATAATAGTAACTGTCTATCTTTGGCAGCTTTTCTTTTTTAACATTCAAGGACTGAAAAGACAGAATCTTGTGATCGTGTTGTGCAAGATGTTGAACTAAACAGTCTAGATTTTTGACAATGGAACGACAGTTCCACTGAAATATATCAAAAATGTTCTCATTAGTTCTACTCATTATTGTTAACCAGTCGTATCAAATTAAATGTTAAATCAAGGTAGTCTCAGAGATTTACATACACTGCGAGGAGAACAATTAAAAAGACAAAGTGAAGCAAGGAAGGTGCGTGAGAAAAGTAGAAAAGTATGTTTAAAAAAAAAAAAAAAATAATGATAATAATAATAATAAAAAAAAAAAAATAATGGAATAAAAATAAAATTCTCTATGCGTTAAACAATAGCTTAAATCAGCTAATTCTGTTTATACTAAATGTACTTAGATGTCTAGTAGGCGTAAAGTCATTAATGGCGAAGAACAATGGAAAATGATCAGCTTCGTAAATGTCAGTGAGTGAATCTTCATCTCTGTGACAAAGGTTATCACAAGTGTTAATAAAACATGCCCCAGTCACTCAAAGCATAGAAGCGGTTGTGCCAGGCGTGGTGTTGAGGGCCAGGGTAGGACTGGGGTCGGTGGAATCTGGGCTGACGTGCAGGCCGTTTCGGGGTTTCCCACACCAGGTTTCGGACGCGACGTCCAATGTTGCCAGCCAGTATGCTGGAGCTTCTTGTGGTGGGGATGAATGCCGTCCCTGAGGTGATGCTTCTTCAAGTTGTCGTGTTTAATTATAGAGATGTTACGTATTTCCAACAGTTCTGACGTGATGGCAGCATTGAATAATTCTCTCTTGCCTCCAGCGTCTGGTCATTTACAGTGGTGACATTGCTTACTACGAACTGCGTTTTGGGTTTTTTCTTGGCCGCTTCCTTCAAAGTAGTAGCAAATGACTTGCTTAATTCGATACTGTTCTTAGATTTCAAGTCGTTGATTCCAGTATGTATTAAGACAACATCTATATTTCTTGAGTCGGAGCTGACAGCTGTCAGGGAATTCTGCACGTCGGTTACAGTTGAGATCTTTTTCATGGAGGTTTTGAAATTGTATGATCTCCCCAATCTGTCCCCATGTACGCGATTCAGCACCGAGTCGTGCAGAATCAAAACTTCAGGCATATTCTCATGTTCTTTTTTCTTTTTTTCGAGTCGTGTTGAACCAGAGTGTTTTCGTTTGACGTCAGGCTTACTTACGTCATGGGAAGATCTGTGGAGTTGTTTACCAGATCTCCTCTGAGACGGTGTAGAGGCCTTGCTCCGTGAAGGTTCCTGCTGCACGGTGTTCGATGGTGGCTTGGAACCCCCAGGAATAGCAGCTGGTCTTGCTACAACTTCAGCGTAAGTCGGGGCTGCTGTGCTGCCACTGTCCGTTTGTGTGCCTATGGTTGTCAAGGTGATCGGTTTCTTTTCGTGGCACTGGGCGCAATTCCTTTCGGCTTGTAAGCTTTTCTCGAGAGGAAACACGATCGCAGAGGGCCGAAATGAAATGGTGTTTTTGAGGTCCGCGATCGATTGGAGCATCTCCCTTTCTTCTACAGTCATAGGGACGGCCTGGGTAGGTGTAGCTTCATCTCTGGTGCTAGACCTAGCTGGGGCAGGTGGATGAGCTGGTTGCCCGCTTCGTCGAGATTGATTCAATTCCTCTGGAATGTGAGGACGCTCAGGACGTTTTAGGCTGTCTGCTTTCAGACTGCTTACTGAAGTAGCAGCACGTAAGCCTGCACTTCTGGTCTTCATCTCTAAGAACACTCACAATAACCTTTTGTCGGAGAGAAAAAAAGTTTAGGAGCTGAGTGTCGTCGCCATTTGGGTGTGTCCCTTGTGTGTGTGTGTGTGCGCGTATGTGTGAGTGTACGTACGTTATGCACAAGTGTATTAGACGCCAAACGCGCAAGCGCACGTGCATGTGTGTGTGTACGTGTGTGTGTGTGTGTGTGTGTGTGTGTGTGTGTGTGTGTGTGAGTGAGTGAGTGTGTGTATGTGTGTGCATGCACGCGCGCATGTGTATGGATGTGTGTGTGTGTGTGTGTGTGCGCGTGTGTGTGTGTGTGTGTGTGTGTGTGTGTGTGTGTGTGTGTGTGTGTGTGTGTGTGTGTGAGGAGATTCTGCGCAATATGGCGACGTCAACAACGGGCTAATCTCCTTCTGGGACAGTATGTTCTCTAATGGACAGAAAATGACCAAGACTAGGTTCCAGCCTATGAGAGGAACGTCAGCTAAGACTGCTGCAGACTCATGTTCAATGAACAAGGAGAAGACAAAGCTTCAAAGCAAGAATGAGAAGAAGGATGCTTCGACCTCTACTGAAGTGTTAGAACTGGACGAAGTTACTAACGGCATGGTCCCTGCTCGACCCGGCACTAACACCTGCGCTGATACGATTTGTAAAAATCCGTCGTGCGTAAGTACAACCATTGACACCTTATGCGATCGAGTCAAAGCATTGGAAACAACAATAGCTCACCTTTCCAATATTATTGAGAATCTGAGAAAAAGATAATGTGTCGGAAGGGAAAGGGGCGGTAAAAATAGTGCAGCCCGTTCAGAAGAATATGCTCTACTCTGATGCTGTTAGAACATCTGCTAGTGTTACCCTCCCATCGAATAAAAAGACTTGCCTGAAATGCCGATGCATTTTAATCAAAAGCCAAAAACCATCCACTTGCCTGCGGTGAGGGAAAAGAAGGCGGTTCCTAAAGCAGATACTTCCGATGACGTAATGCCGTCGGCGTCATCCTCCCCAAAAAAAAAAAAAAAGTTATTACTGAAGTTCGAAATGCTGGATCAAAGTCTGAAAAGTACCTCCAGACAGAAAAAGATCTTCCTGGTATTGCCATCCTGCACGATTCTGTACTGAATGGGGTGCAGGCACGTAGGCTTGGTCTTTCCTATGGACTTCGTGTCATCAAACGTAAATGCCAGTCCATGGATGATATTGAAAGAGCTGCTAGATCTGCTGTAAACGCTTGCCAAGAACTCGATGCTGTCGTGTTGCATTGTGGCATCAACACGCTGAGAAACAAGACTCCCTCAGGCTGCCAGTAAAGTCTTCGTTGCTGCCGTGCGCAAGTTACAGTCTGAGCATCAGAAAATGAAAATTGTTATTAGCAAAATTTCGCCAGTCAAAGATCCTTCCCTGAATGCAAAAAGAGACCTTTATAATGCCTTGGTGTTCGCCGAGCTGGTGGAGAACAAGAATATCTCATTCATCAGCCACGAGAACCTGCAGCCGAGAGGTCTCCGGGATCAGCTTCACCCCAACCAACGAGGAGCGTCAGTGCTGGCCGGAAACTTGGGCAGATATCTTCACGGTCTTTTCTGGAATCAGCCCAAGCGACGTTCCAAATCGTACTTTCAGCCGCATATGGGGTTCTTTGACTGGAGGGGTTTTTGGTACCCCCGCTGGTGACTGCCTTGACAATGTATAATTTGAGCTGTAGTTAATATGTGAATGTGGGTGGGGGGGGGGGGGGTCGGTGTGTGTGTGTGTGTGTGTGTGTGTGTGTGTGTGTGTGTGTGTGTGTGTGTGTTAGTTATGCGCTGATGAGAACGTGTGTGTGTGTGAGTGTGTGTGTGTGCGCGCGCGTGTCTTTGTGTGTGGCTGTATGTATGCCTGTGTATAAATGTATGCATTATGTTGGCTTGTGTGTTAGATATACCTGGATATTCTGTTTTGTGAAGACGCACCACAATCATCATTGCAAGTGTTAATTGAGGTCAGACCTGCACTTTTGAGACATACAAGTTACCTGAATAACGAGTGTTCATAGCTTTCATCGTTCTCATAGTCAGTATACTTAGTAGTGCGCTATTCAGACATTGGTTTATTGTTTTTATAACATTGTTCTTTTCGTGTTTTTTTTGAATGTATAGTTCATTTGTTAAGAAGAAAATGTTCCCTAAGATGGGCTATTTCCTATTTATTACTACTGTAATAGGGCACTCTCAATATCAATCAATCTTTTTGGTGGAGAATGTGCCGTGAAAGCCTATAATTTGCATAACAGCAGTTATGCTACAACTTGCAGTCTGCCATGAAAACTAAGCAAAATGATTGTTTCAAAATATTTCAATGGAATGCCAGATCACTTCCCAGTAATTTATTATCTTTTGAAAATCATGTTCTGGAGGGAAACCATTCTGTGCAAGCACTTCAGTCTCTGAATGTGGAAAAGCACAGACTACCTAATTTGGAGAATTATTTCTACCCTCCACTTTACACAGTCAGTGACTCAAACAAAAAGTTCAGACTGCTCTTTACATCAGACGGGACCTGGAGTTTACTAGGATCGTTCCGTTTCCGGTGCCGAAGGAAGATGAAGGTGTATTTGCTACAGGTGCTATAATCAAAGTGAACAAAGACTCAGTTTACAATGTACTTTCTGTATATTATCCTAATGGACCCCAAGAGGATAATACAGGCTGGCTGAAGAATACAAATTTAAACAAGTAAGAATGGATCATTGTTGGCGACTTTAATGCCCATGCACCATTTTGGGATTCTGAGTGTTCTAAAGTTTTCCAACAGATTTGTTGAAAATATTATTGATTCCTCTTTAGTTTTATTAAATGATGGTCGAACCACAAGAATTCCAGATGTTTCAACTCACAAACCTAGCGCGATAGATTTATCCTTAGTTTCACCTAGTATTGCAGTAAACTGTAATTGGTCTATAGGAGAAGATTGTTTGGGAAGTGATCATCTCCCCATTACTATAATCTTTGATGATGACATAAATAATGATGTAACAGACATCGAAGACAAAATTCCAAAGTTTAATTATAAACTTGCCAACTGGGATGCCTACCAGATTTTTCTTGCATCGTATAACACAACATTTATTGAGACGATGATTAATTTATTTTTTATTCTAATTTCAGCAAAGTCATACTGTTAGCAGCCGAGCATTCTATCCCTAAATGTAAATTTAAAAAGATTGGTAAATATGTGGGTAATGTATGGTGGACGGAAGAATGTAGACTAGCTGTAAAATCAAAGCGAGAAAGTTACAAGGCTTGGTTACGAAATAAGACAGAAGAAAATTTTGTCTTTATGAAGCAAGAAAAGAAGAAATGTAATAAAAATTATTGCTCAAGCTAAAAAGAAATACTGGGCAGAATTTTGTGAGACCAAAGTAGAAGAATCGAAGGATATGTTTAAGTTTGGAAAAAAAGTAAAACAAATGAAAAAATTGTTACAAAACACAAGCTTACCCTGTAAAATTAACAAAAGAATTTCCAAGCACAATGGATAAGGTGGAAGCTTTCTCCCATTTCTTTTCGGAAAATAGTCGAGCTGTAAATCTTCCAGCAGAAATCCAGTACCATAGACATAAAGAGGAACAAAAAGAACAATATAAGAGTCCCATACCAGACAAAAAATAACTACTTAAATTCTCCATTACGATCATCAGAACTTCTTGAAGCGATAGAATCCATTACATCTTATGATTCAGCAGTGGGCCTAGATGGTATTTCTTACGAGCTTCTTCGTCACTTGCCTTCTTCGTGGAAAATATTACTACTACATTCATTGTTCCAAAAATGTTGGACGTACGGCATTATTCCTACAATCTGGAAAAGTTCAGTGGTAGTACCAGTACCAAAAGAAGGTAAAGCGAGAACATCATCTGTAAATAACTATAGACCCATTGCTTTAACATCCCATGTTGGTAAACTTCTTGAAAAAGTTGTACAAACACGTTTATTATATTATTGTGAAAAAAAATGATATTATTCCAGTCCAGCAAGCTGGATTAAAAAAAGG
>JADBJO010023713.1:10000-26176 GCA_016801955.1 Conus betulinus | reverse complement strand
GTCACATTAGGGAGGACAATGGCAAGTCGCCGGGGGCATTTTTCATAATATTCTTTCTTTCTTAAATCAAATAAAAACCATAATGTCAAAGAACGTGAACACAACTAAAAATATCGATCACCACAGGTAATATTCAGACCACATGCACTCCATGGCTGATGAAGTGGATAGAGGATCACCACAGGTAATATTCAGACCACATGCACTCCATGGCTGTTGAAGAGGATAGAGGATCACCACAGGTAATATTCAGACCACATGCACTCCATAGCTTGTTGAAGTGGATCGAGGCATCAATGCTGGAGAACACCGTCGTTTTGAGAAGTTCCACCCCACCCCATCGCCCACCCCTCCCTCCCCCGAACTAGAGCTGGTCACTCACTGATTGTGTGGAGTCATTATAAAAAGTGTTTCATTCCGAATTTGTTTTTAATGTTATAACAGATAAATGACAGAGAATGAATTACGCAAGGTTCAGGTTGAGAACGTTAGGTTTTAATGCAAACAAAAGATGGTTTGAATATAGAACGTTCACAGAATCACCTTGTCCTGTATGTAGACACATTATTTGACCACGAAGAACACTTTCGGTTCCACTGTACTGCGTATAATAAATAGCGGGCACATTGTTCATGTTTCTAGTTAGACATACCCAAAAGACAAGATGTCGTTGTCGTCTTATCATCAGATGATGAACTTGTAATTAAATCAGCGGTGAAATTCATCATGGAGGCGCTGAGAATTAGACAGATGAAGGATAGTCAAAATTAGGATAATGCATTGTATGAGATATATGAATGAATAATACTATCCATCGCATTTGGAGGAGATCAGTAAGATGCAACATCATCTCTTGATTGAGCGGGATGATGGTCGGGTCAGTCTGACAATTTGTTTGTTTGTTTGTTTTCTTTCTTTCTGACGTTACTGTATTAGATGTTCCGATTTTTTTTTTAACTTTTATTAACCTTTCATTTGATACACACTGGGAATAAGTGTGTACCATTTGTTTACAATCAAACGAAGAGGTAAATACTACTGTCCCGTTACCCCTCCTCCCCCTTATCAAAAGATCTCTTTGATAATGACAATAAAAGATCAAAGTGTCAAAGTGTGTGGAGTCAGGAACACATGGCTGATGGACCGTAGAGTGGCCAGAAATCGTCATATTTCAAGATGATCCACGCGGAAAGTCAGCGCCACGAATTGTTTTATGGCAGACCAGCTCTGAAATTCACGGAAAAAATCTTAGACAGTCGTCAAAGTAACTTTATATTTTTGTTTTTAAACTACCCTTCAACCGTTAAGGAAACTTACAGAATCTGCGTCAAACACACTGCTCATTGTATTGCTAAAAGCAACATAACCTTTCTAATGTCCAACCACCCATGACAATTCTACTGGAGGACTGGTAACAGTGCAAACACGGTTAAACTGTTTTTCTTCTCCCATAAGATAAAGATGAGAAAGGTTTGATATAGAAGCAAGACCAAAAAAAAAAAAAAAAAAAAAAAAAAACTGTAGGTTTTGCATGTCCTTCTTACAGGCGTTTTACCTTTGCATTTCCTTTCCAGGAGAGCGAATGGAAGAAGAGTGCTTTCCCTTTGCTCTAAACGACAATGCTTCCATTAAACTACGCCTCCCAAAGGGGCGCAACAAATCGGAAGTGAAATAGAGAGAGAGAGAGAGAGAGAGAGAGAGAGAGAGAGAGAGAGAGAGAGAATAACACATGCAGGTATTACATGTATGCTCATGAAGGGTATAGTGAAAGACTGTGTAAACGACTACATTGTCCCGAAGGCTTCAATCCTATATGAAATATGCATGTACAATGTCTAAGCGTCTTGTATTTTGTACGAAAACAAACATTGTGTCTTATGTTTACCTGTGCAATTCTATGTACAATATATGGACAAATGTATACAATACACACCGTACTATTCTGTACAGTGCATATACTTAGCAAGAGTAAGGATCAAAGACACAAGACCACGCATGATGTTGAGTTGATGATGATGATGATGATGATGATGATGATGATGATGATGATGTAGTGGTGGTGGTGGTGGTGGTGGTGGTGGTGGTGGAGGTGGTCATGTGTTGGGATGACGATAATGGTCACAGACGGTCAAGCCCAGAAGCACGCTCCACACTCCATGCAGATAGCGATGACCCAGTAACCAGCACACAGCCCTTGGCTTTGAGGACTGTCACCAGTTAAAGACAAAAGTCACGTATGTGATGGAAACACACACACACATCACACCACACACCCACACATACACACACACACACACACACACACACACTTCCTCTCCCTCACTCTCTCTCTCTCTCTCTCTCTCTCTCTCTCTCTCTCTCTCTCTCTCTCTCTCTCCATTGACAGAGAGGCACAGCCTAATGCGCAACGTGTACGTCTGTCAAACAGTTAGGACCACTCTGTTGGTTCATCTCATTCACCCTTCCAACCTTCTCCGGATCCTCCAGTAGAGGCTGCAGGATTCCCTTTTTACATTTAAACCATTCCCTTTTTACATTTAAACCATTCCCTTTTTTTTTACATTTAAACCATGCCTTTTTCACATTCAAACCATCCCCTTTTGCATTGAAACCATTCCCTTTTTTACATTCAAATTATTCCCTTTTTACATTTAAACCATTCCCTTTTTACATTCAAACCATCCCCTTTTACATTTAAAACCATTCCCTTTTACATTCAAACCATTCCCTTTTTACATTTAAACCATTCCCTTTTACATTCAAACATCCCCTTTTTACATTCAAACATCCCCTTTTACATTCAAACCATTCCCCTTTTACATTCAAACCATCCCCTTTTTACATTTAAACCATTCTCATTTTACATCAAAACCATCTCCTTTTTTCATTTAAACCATTCCCTTTTTACATTTAAACAATTCCTTTTTTTTTTTTTTTTACATTTTTGTCTGTCTTTTCTTTTGGTTTTCCTTCTTTTGTTTTGTTTTGTTTTGTTTTCTTTTCTTTTCTTCTTTCTTTGTTTTCGGCTACCCTATATTTTCATGACACTTCTCTTCCGTTTCAGTTGTCTTCCCTTGGCTGGTCACCTGGAAGGGAATGACAAGAAGAGCGAGTGGCATTAGAAGGTGACCCCCACAGCCCCCTCGTCCCTTTCCCACACGCGGACGATGAGTATGCAAGGAATATCTTGGCAAAATAGCAATGGGTGGACAACCCAGGACAACAGTTCCTGTCATGTAACAAACTAACGGCTTAGTAGTATTCTTTACCGCCCTTTTTCTTTTTCTTATTTTTTTCATCGTTCTTACATTCTATCCCCCTACCACTCAAATCTGAAAAAGGTAAAAAGAACACAAATACGCTGACAATCTGCCAAGTCCGTCATTAACATGCAGGAACTGGGTTCACCAGCTGTTGTCTTTTCTTCCGCATGTTCGTTCCAGACATGTAGAGAAACCTAAGCTTACACCATTGAAAAGTTTCACTACAGTGCAAAGAAAGGGGCTGTTCTGCTAAAGGTCTTTGTGTCTCGACAAATGGCGTCACGAGACAGAGAGAAAGAGTGAGCACGAAAGAAAAAGAAAACGTGATAAGAAGATTATTACCGTGTCTTTCTCTGTAGAAAATAGTCTTTTGAGTAAGCCGATTCGCCACTGCAGAAACGCTGTCCGCTTCTTCTCTCTGAGGGAGGGCGGAGTGGTGTCCCCTGTCTTCCAAACGCCACCACAGGCTCAGGTAAGAGAACCCACCGCTTCCCTGCAGACTGAAACTTTGGCTCCACCTGTTAGCTCTGCCAGGAGTGGGAGGGTGTTTCTGTCCGGTGGGATGTCTGGTGGGGCGGCTGTGGGTCCCTTTAGGGCCCCGGCAGGCCCATGAAGTCTTTCAACAGAGTTTTTCGGGCTTTGGGGGCGTCGGTCCTTGGCTCAGGAGCTGGGACTCGCTTCCTGGGCCTCTGCGGAATTGGTTGACTTGCCATGCTATGTTGACAGAGAATGCAGTAAATATGTGTCAAATCACACGTAGCAAACACGTACAAAGATACCTACGTAATGTTGTTTAGTCTGTATTTGAGAAACAACACTCACTAAGGCACATACGGAACGTTTTCAAAGTCTGGATAATCCCTAGTGACAGGAAATAATACAAAGAAATACGTACGGAATGTTGTACAGTCCGTATTTGAGAAACAAACAACACACAGTAAGGCATATACGGAACGTTTTAAAGTCTGTATATAATCCCCAGTGACAGGAAATAATACAGAGAAATACGTACGGAATGTTGTTCAGTCCGTATTTGAGAAACAACACACAGTGAGGCATATACGGACGTTATACAGTCTGTATTCAAACAAACAAAATAAAGCCACAACAAAGTCAACCAAAAACCCAACAAATGTACAATAGGAGTATATAACAAATAGCTAGCTAATCTAAATATTCGAAGGTTCAAAAGATTAAACTGATCCAAAAATAACACTAGAAATATGCAAAATTCATTCGACGACTTCCAGAGGTAGGAAAGTTTTCACAGAGGCAGATGTTACCAGCATATGCTCAATGGGTAATTCTGCAGAGCAGACACACGTCATGTCTTTGCAGTAGTACTTAGTCGTTAAAGCGTTTAACAAGTCTGAACAACAAGGTACCAATTAATCTTCTTGCACATGGAGTATTCAGTAATGAAAAACACTTTGTCCCAAGAGAGAAAAAAAAAAAAAAAAAAACACGTCGTATCGCTTCATTCTCTATTGTGTTACACAAGACACCAGAGTTAGAGAAAATGATTTCACATTCATGACGACTATTATATTATGAGTTCGGCGGTCAACTATTTAGTTCCGTCAATATTTCTGCGTGTTCCACATTTAAGATGATTCTCGCAGTGTTCAGTTTCTGGCTCAGTGTTCAGACACAGTGTCTGTGTCTACACGGCCTTCCTTTGTCAATGCCACAGTGGTCTGTGTCTACACGGCTTTGTCAATGCCACGGTCTTGCATGTCAAACATATCCCAAAAACAAGGTGGATTTGGGGTGGGTTCCAGGGATTCTGGAATTCCCTTTTCCCACCATCCCCCCATCCCTGTCTTTGCCAGCGCCCTCCCTCCCCCTCCGCCACCTCCCCCCCGCCGACCCCTCTACCGTTCTACTTCTTTCCTCCTCCACCCCCTCCCCGCTTGACTTCATGACTTTGCTTGGTAAAAAAAAAAAAAAAAAAAAAAAAAAGAAACAAACACACACACACACACACACACACACACACACACAGAGCAGCCTGCGACAGAAACTCGTTCGGTTTCCAGCGTCATACCGTCAGCTGGACGGCAAACCTTGTGACAAAAACAGCAGTCAGTGGGGGAGAAACAAACAGCAGTCAATGGGAAGAAACCAACAACAGTCAATGGGAAGAAACCAACAGCAGTCAATGGGAAGAAACCAACAGCAGTCAATGGGAAGAAACCAACAGCAGTCAATGGGAAGAAAACCAACAGCAGTCAATAGGAAGAATAAACCAGCAGCAGTCAATGGGAAGAAAGCAAACAGCAGTCAATGGGAAGAAACCAACAGCAGTCAATGGGAAGAAACCAACAGCAGTCAATGGGAAGAAACCAACAGCAGCAGTCATTGGGAAGAAACCAACAGCAGTCATTGGGAAGAAACCAACAGCAGTCATTGGGAAGAAACCAACAGCAGTCAATGGGAAGAAACCTACAGCAGTCAGGGAAGAAACCAACAGCAGTCATTGGGAAGAAACCAACAGCAGTCATTGGGAAGAAACCAACAGCAGTCAATGGGAAGAAACCAACAGCAGTCAATGGGAAGAAACCAATGGGAAGAAACCAACAGCAGTCAGGGAAGAAACCAACAGCAGTCAATGGGAAGAAACCAACAGCAGTCAATGGGAAGAAACCAACAGCAGTCATGGGAAGAAAAACAACAGCAGTCAATGGAAGAAGAAACCAACAGCAGTCAATGGGAAGAAACCAACAGCAATCAATGGGAAGAAGAAACCAACAGCAGTCAATGGGTTCACAAGAAAAGGTTTTAACAGCAGTAGAATGGGACAGAAACGCAGAACAGCAGTCAATGGGGGTTAGACCATCTGCAGAGAAAGGCCTAACGGTTGGGTGATGAACGACCCAGTCAAATTAGAGAAGTCTTAGTCGAAAGAACTTATAAGACAGACAGACCGGAACAGTCGAGATAGAGAACTGCAGGGCGATAGATAGAGCAGAGGTTGAACTCACACAGGACGCAGAAAGAGTCAATCACAGAAATACGGTGGTATAGACATCATGAGGGAAGCACTAGACCGGAAACACGAACCGAAAGAGTCAATACACAGAAATACTGGGCATAGCCATCATGGAAGAAGCACTAACACCGACACACGAACCGAAAGAGTCAATACACAGAAATACTGGGCTATAGCCATCATGGAAGGAAGCACTACAGACACACGAACCGAAAGAGTCAACACACAGAAATACTGGGCCATAGCCATCATGGAAGGAAGCACTAACACCGACACATGAACCGAAAGAGTCAATACACAGAAATACTGGGCCATAGCCATAGCATCATGGAAGGAAGCACTAACACCGACACACGAACCTAAAGAGTCAATACACAGAAATCACTGGCCACAAATCGTGCTCTGAAAGAAATCACGGGATAGATGGACCGAAGTAGTCGAGATGGAGAAATAGCAACCTACATACCGTGGAAAAAAAGAAAGCCAGGATGAACAGACCGAAACAGTTTAAAAGTAGACAAATAGTGACAGACATACTGAAACAGTCAATACAGAGAAATCACCGGCCATACATCGTGCCCTGAAAGAAAACATGGGATGAACAGACGGAAACAGTTAAACTAGACAAATAGTGCAAATCAAATCGAAGAAGGAAGAAAGTCAGGATGAACAGACGGAAAGAGTTAAACTAGACAAACAGTGAATCACAAATCAAGGAAGAAAGAAATCAGAGGATAGACCAGCGTCAGCTGGTCAGAGGAAGAAGAACACCGTGGACTTAAAGGTCAGAGGTCAGACAGGCCACAGCAGTCAAGATAATGAAACAGTGGGCTGTATATGGAAGAACAACAACATCACTCCAAGATCGAGAAACACTGGCCTACACATCAGGAACAGAGAAATCACGGGATATATAGGCGACAAATTGACAAATATCCAGCTTCATATCGACAAAGAAAGAAATCGCAGGACAGACACAGCAGAAAAAAAAAAAAGGAAGAAAGAAAGGGAAAAAAAAAAAAAAATAAATAAAAGAAAAAAGAAAAAGAAAAAAAATTCAGACAGAAGTTAACGAGTTACACATTGAGAAAGAAAGAACTCACCGGACACAGAGAGACAGAAATGGTCAAGATAGGGAAAAAAATGGGGATTTACACCTCAAGGAAGAAAAGGAACTCACAGGATCTAGGAGAGACTAAAACATTCAACATGGGAGAAATAAAATAGCTACATATCGTGAAAACGCAAAACCAAGCAAAACAACACAACTCGCAAAATTTACAGGCTACAACGATCACAATAGCAGGCTACACAGCGCGGAAGATTGAAACCACAGAACAGACGAGGTGACACAGAGACAGAGAAACCCGGGTATTAACAGGTAAGGGAACGAATAATAAACCACAGAATAGACAGAGTAATACAGAGACAGAAAAAACAGGAACAAAACAGGTAAGGGAATGAATAATAAACCACAGAATAGACAGAGTAATACAGAGACAGAAAAATCAGGAACAAAACAGGTAAGGGAATGAATAATAAACCACAGAATAGACAGAGTAATACAGAGACAAAAAAAAACAGGAACAAAACAGGTAAGGGAATGAATAATAAACCACAGAATAGACAGAGTAATACAGAGACAGAAAAAACAGGAACAAAACAGGTAAGGGAATGAATAATAAACCACAGAATAGACAGAGTAATACAGAGACAGAAAAAAACAGGAACAAACAGGTAAGGGAATGAATAATAAACCACAGAATAGACAGAGTAATACAGAGACAGAAAAAAAAAGGAACAAAACAGGTAAGGGAATGAATAATAAACCACAGAATAGACAGAGTAATACAGAGACAGAAAAAACAGGAACAAAACAGGTAAGGGAATGAATAATAAACCACAGAATAGACAGAGTAATACAGAGACAGAAAAAACAGGAACAAAACAGGTAAGGGAATGAATAATAAACCACAGAATAGACAGAGTAATACAGAGACAGAAAAATCAGGAACAAAACAGGTAAGGGAATGAATAATAAACCACAGAATAGACAGAGTAATACAGAGACAGAAAAAATCAGGAACAAAACAGGTAGGGGATTGAATAATAAACCACAGAATAGACAGAGCAACACAGAGACAGAGAAACCGGGTATCAACAGTAAGGGAATGAATAATAAACCACAGAATAGACAGAGCAACACAAAGACAGAAAAACCGGGTATTAACAGCTAAGGGAATGAATAATAAACCACAGATTAGACAGAGCGACACAGAGAAACCGGGTATTAACAGATAAGGGAACGAATAATAAACCACAGAATAGACAGAGCGACACAGAGACAGAGAAACCGGGTATTAACAGGTAAGGGAATGAATAATAAACCACAGAATAGACAGAGCAACACAGAGACAGAACAAACGGGTATTAACAGGTAAGGGAATGTATAACAAACCACAGATTAGACAGAGCGACACAGAGAAACCGGATATCAACAGGTAAGGGAACGAATCAAATCTGAGCAGAATCAGGAGTAAAAAAAAAAAAAAAAAAAAAGCCCGACAAGCATTTACTCACCCTGCTGACGACTCAATCCTCACTGTGCCCGTAACTGACTTCTGTCGTCTGGAAGCCGCTGTGAATAAAAAAAAAAAATAAATAATAAGCTTTTTCTGTTTCTCCTCATTGGCCTAGATGGAGGATAGGGGACAGAAGAGTGGAGGGGGGGGGGGGGGGGGGGATGTAGAGGAAAAGGAGGGGTGGACAGGAGTGACACACCATCATCACCACTACACCACCACCAACCCCCCCCCCCCTCCCCCCTTCCTATATCTATCCCTCCACTGGCCAGGAGGTCATGGTGGTGGAAGCCCTGGAGAACTGCATTCACAAAGGAAAAGCAAATAGGTCTCGGTGTTCTTTTTCTTAGGGGAAGGGAGGTGGAGGAGTTACAGTGGGGGAGGGAGAGAGGACGGGGATGGGCCACAACGAACGAACGAACAAATTTCATTTGTACGGGTAATGAGATAAGCAATCACATATGCTTGTCAAAGTAACAAAATGCTTAAATGCACATCGTTTATGTGAACTTTGACATGGTAAAGTTGAACTCTGACTGGCATAAATATAACGAATGAAATGAAAGTGAAGGAATTTAAACACGTACATTTTTTTTTTAGAAATGGCTAGCAAACACACACACACACACACACACACACACACACACACACACACACACACATACACGCCACACACACACACCACACACACACACACACACACACACACACACACACACACACACCACACACACACACACAACACACACACACACACACCCACACACACACAGACAGAAAAAAATTTATTTGTCCAGGGTAATGAGATAAGCAGTTACAAAGTAAAGTGCATGCACACACACACACACACACACACACACACACACACCGCACACACACGCGCGCGCGCGCGCGCGCGCGCACGCGCGCACGCACACACACATACACCTATCTATTATCCAATTAACTATCTAGCTATTCACAGACAGACGGATAGATAGATAGCCAGACACATACACACACCGACACACACACAGACCGACAGATAACTCTTACAACACACACACACACACACACACACACACACACACACACACACACACACACACCACACACTCCACGCACACACGTACTTACGCATTCATCTCGCATACATGTATGTGTATGCCTGAGCACCTGTGTGTGTGTGTGTGGTGTGTGGTGTGTGTGTGTGTGTGTGTGTGTGTGTGTGTGTGTGTGTGTGTGCACGCGCGCGCGCGCGTGTGTGTGTGTATGTGCGTGCATGCGTGCGCGCGTGTGTGTGCATGTCGTGCGTGTGTGTGTGTGTGTGTGTGTGTGTGTGTGTGTGTGTGTGTGTGTGTGTGTGTGAGAGAGAGAGAGAGAGAGAGAGAGAGAGAGACAGAGACAGAGACAGAGACAGAGAGAGAGAGACAGAGACACACAGAGAACTGTTTCAAATTGTTTGTGAGGAATCTAATGCAATGGAAACATCGTCTTGGTGAACATCTGCACGTCTCAACGGTGTGAGTGCACAGACTGCTGCGTATTTTCGGGCAGGGAAAAAAAACCAAAAACGCTCTCCCATCTCACCAGGTGCGTGGGCTCCACCACATCAGACCCTGCTGTGTATTGCCCAGCCGCCCACGTGAGGGCTAGCTGCCCAAACAAACTGACCCAAACAAACACATGGTGGTCGCCCTTTGCCTTGCTATCTGTGTCAGTGTGATATCCCTGTGGTCACTATCAGTCACTGGGAGGAGAGACAACAACAGGCCTGTGTTGATTGTCCACGTCAGCGAAAGAGGGGAGGGGTGTGGGCTGGGTGTAGGGCTGGGGGAGGGGAGGGGGGTGTCTGCTGCCGTGCTCAACACACCCTCTCCTGTCAATAGAGTGTGGTCGTAAAGTGTGTGAGGAAGCTCTGCTACCGGTATGAAGGCTGGGGAGATAGATGCCAGAACTGGTCAGTAACGTGACTGACCTTTTTTACAATGTTTGCAGCTTCATCTCGGTACTTTTAGCAGCTCGTAAAGATGCTCGCGTTATAAAGTGAAGTGGACGGTGGCTGGCTTGTTAGATACTGGGTCTACTGTCAGGTTCACGTCTGATCGCCTGAACACATCATCACACACACCAGAACACAGAAACGCCCTGCAGGCGAACGTTAATAAATTATGATCTGGACACTTCATTAATGATTTATTTTGGTATTGAATGACGCCCTGTTTTTCTTCATTTCTGATTTATCCTTGACTGAGTATGAATTTTGGCACCGATCCCAGCATTGGTTGTCAGCATGACTTCAAAATTGATCTTCACTCCTGATCTGAGGAATATTGTTTTTGTAAAAGGTGGTTCTGTCTTCGGGGACCGGAACCACCAACACCTCGTTCTTCAACGAGTTTACTGTAACTGATTTTAACCATGTTTCTCATAGCTGCAATACTGTTTTTCCCTGTCCTGGAAGAGATGGAAGAAAAAATATAGATAGCAATTGGCAATGACGCACGAATGAAGTATACACTCTACGAGAGTGTGAATTGTTGAATAGGTTACAACATTGTCATAAAAGGGGGGGCGGGGGGGGGGGGGGGGGGGGGGAGACTACAATGAAATTGATTTTAAAAAGAATTCAGTGAGAGCGTCAAACAACAGGGACAAACAAATGACAAGACAAACAAAAATTGATTTACCCAACCCTGTCGTCCGGCGGTCTCGCTAACAATTCTTTTAAAAATTTGTTTCAACTTCCACTTGCGGTCAGTTACAAACTTACAACAGAATTAACACAAATCTAAGCAAGTAAATGGGAGAGAGAGAGAGAGAGAGAGAGAGAGATGAGAGAGAGGAGAGAGAGAGAGCAGACAGACAGACAGACAGAGCAGGAGACAGCCAGAAGAAGACAGACAGACAGACAGAGACAGAGACAGAGAGAGAGAGAGGGAAATGGAATTTGAAATGCAGAAAAAAAGAGGAAAAAAGATCTTTGCCCTCCCAAAACTCAATCTACCCCCACTCTCAATGATCAAAACAACCCACCGAACACCACCCACCCCAACAACCTCACACGACTTCCCTTCCCGCTCCCCTTTAACCTCCCCCTCTCATCTACTCCCCTACTCTCTCACAGTCTTCACGGCAATATTGAAGGTGCTAATCTCACCTTCCCCAAAGAGCCGTCAGGTACGACAACTCTGTCTAGCCGCTCTTAGCTTACCTGTCTTTCTGCCCAGTATCCACTCTGAGGGAGAAGTGGTCAGTCTTTGTGGTCCCCTGACGAGGAAGTCGTTCAGGTTGCCGGTGAATGGAGTGCCTCTTGAGGAGGCGGGATTGGAAACTCTCTGTTCATCAGAACCCCCGACCCACGTGGGAACTGTCGACATGGATACCAGAGGGTCAGCTCCTGTCCGTCAGGAAATAGGCCCCACACCACAGCAATGAGAAGTGGACTCTCTCTCTCTCTCTCTCTGTCTGTCTGTCTGTCTGTCTGTCTGTCTCTCTCTCTCATCTCTCTCTCTCTCGTCTCTCTCTCTCTCTCTGCTCTGAGTGTGTGGTTGTGTCTTGTGTGTGTGGTGTGTGGTGTGGTGTGTGTGTGTGTGGTGGAGAGAGCGAAGAGAGAGAGAGAGAGAGAGAGAGTGAGACAGAGGAGAGGGAGAAGGAGAGAGAGGGAGAGGGAAAGAACGAGATACAAACGAAATGTTGTTTAATGAGGGAAAAGGAATAAGCACGAATCCAGTGGCCTGCTTTTTTTTCATCCAGCCCTCAATCCAATAGATACACTATGGAAGAAATCAGTGCATAGAACTGATATAAACTCATAAAACAATAACTGAATACATAGTAATTTAGAATAAGAGAATGCACATAATATAACTAGAGGAAGAGAGAGAAGAGAGACGAGAGAGAGAGATAGAGAGAGAGACGAGAGAGAGAGAGAGACGAGATGCGTGGCGTGTGTGTGGGGGGGGGGGGAGGAGGGGTGTCGGGTGGGGGGGGGTTCGTTCGTTGAACCCCCGACCCCACACCCACCCCCCCGGTCGACAAACAAAACACTTCACACTTCTGCCTCCAGGGAACCAGGCAACCCCATGTGAATCTCTAGCTGGACAGTCAAGGTTCCAATCTTGAGATGGCAGTGGCAAAACGGGGGGAATAAGGGTGGGGGAGGGGGGTGGGGGGCGGGCGGGGTAGGAAGGTGAGGAAACACAAGAGAGACCGACACCGACGCGTCCCCTCAACTGTTGGCAGATGGAGACTGGACGTGGACTTTTTGGTCCGGAACTTTACGGGCTGGCAGATGGCAGATGTATCATCGGTCTCTGAAGGCCTTGAGTTGTTCTCTCTGTCTGTCGGTCTGTTCTGTCTGTCTGCTCTATTGGCTGCCTGCCGCCGTTCTATCTGTCTCTGTCGGTCTGTAGGTCCTCTCTCTTACTCTCTCTCTCTCTAACACACACAGCACCACACATGTATATATATATATATAATATGATATATATATATATATTATATATATATATATATATCATGTGGGTGTGTGTGTGTGTGTGTGTATAATCCGATACATAAGCATACAAATACATACATATATACAACTAATATACATACACATATACGGGGGGCGATACCATGCGCGTGCGAGTGAAGACCTGCGCCGCGCGCGCTGGCGCGTCACACACAAAAAAACAACACTTTCGGAACAAGGGGAAGGGGGGGGGTGACGCACCACGCGCAAACACACACACACACAAAACACTAACACACGCGCACTAAAGGGACACAAAAACAAATACACGGTCACACACAACACACAAACAGTCTACACACACCACGACACACGATGCAATACGGCACACACCACATGGGTGGCACACACAACCAACACACACACAGGCCCTCGAAACGACACACCCACACACTCGAACACTAAACACTAGCACACACCACACTGCAACACACACACACACAATACACACACACACACAACACAACACACTGCCAAAACACTGGCCAAGGGTGCGGGAGCAGGGGGGGGGGGAGGGGGTGGTCATCGCAAATGATTTTCTTTCTGCACTGAACAGCGACTCAAAAGAATTGAAAATCGATGTTGTTGAAGTCCAAACACGTCTTCAACTGCCAGATACCCTATCGGAAGACCATGGCGCGCGTGGTGTGTGGTGTGTGTTTGTGTGTGTGGTGTGGTGTGTGGGTGTGTGTGGGCGTAAGCGCGCGCGCGCGTGTGTGTGCATGCATGTGTGTGTGCGTGCGTGAGAGCGCGCGCGCGCGGCGCGCGCGCGCGTGTGTGTGTGTGTGGGTGTGTGTTGCATGCAGTGCATGTGTGGTTTGTGTGTGTGTGTGTGTGGTGTGTGTGTGTGTGTGTGTGTGTGTCCGTGTGTGTGTGCCTGCGTGCACGCGCGCGCGCTCACGTGCGAAAATGCCACGTGTGTTACCACAACCCCCATGACTGTAGTTTCAGTAAAATCATCCAGGGCTGCTGTTTGTGGACCACAGATTAGCTGTTGCAGTCCGGCACACGCTGATGGGCCATTAATCTAATGTTGAAACAGCTGGTGAGCAAAGTACTGCTGATTTCGCCGAATCTGTTATTTTCAACATCCAGGGGAAGCGGTGGAATGGTTAAAACGAAAACGAAGTCGACCCCCTACACCCCCTTACCCCCCCCCCCCCCCCTCGCCTCCTCCCCCACTCCCTTCCCCTCCCTCCACGGACCAGCTTTGACCCACTAAGCGTCAAAACATCGGCAGCCCGTCAGTGATAACAGCCCCTTTAACAACAAGGGGGTTACAGGAGGGAGTGTGACCGAACACGCGCAGTCTGTTTGCTTCTACCCGCGACAGTGCCACCCCCTCCCTCCCCACTCCTTTCATTCTCCCTCTTTCCTCCTCCCAACCTCCCACCCAAACCACCAACCATCCCGATCCGATTCTTCTATACCCCTGCCCCAGCCCCCCCCTTCCTCCCCCCCCCCCCCCCCCACCCCCCCCCCCCCCCCCCCTTCCCCCCCCCCTTCCAGGCCACTTCAGGTTATGTCATACGACAGAGTATCCGGTGAAATTTCCATTGTAAGAAACCCCACACCATTTAGAACAGTGAGTATTTCGAAAGTGTCGCCAGACGGGAAACGTAAAACATTATGCAGCACGCTTTAATACGGCTTTTAACTTCTTCAATCTCGCCCCCCCCCCCCTGCCCCCTTTCCCTGCCACCCGCCCCCACCCTCAACCCTGTGCATTCCCACGGTTCCCAGTCCCATCATAGATTTCTACCTCAATGTTTCTCTTTCATTGATTTGTCTCTTAATTCTCTCTCTGTTAATCTGTGTCTCCATAGATTTATTTCTCCTATCGATTTATTCATTCAGTGAGTTGTCCCTCCATCATTGAGTTCTCTGTTCAAGTCCTCTTTGACTTCTCTCTTCAATCGATTTCTCCACATTATTTTCTGTCTTTCATTTCTCTTTCGTTGATTCTCTCTCTCTCTCTCTGTCTCTGTTCTCTCTCTCTGTCTCTCTCTCTGTCTCTCTGTCTCTCTCTCTCTGTCTCTCTCTCTCCATTGATTCAGCTCTCTTGTGGATTTGTTACTTTACTTTTTTATCTCTTCATTGAATTCTCTCCATTGAGTTCTCTCTTCACTGATCAGTTTCTTTATTCATTTTTCTCTCCATTGATTTCTCTCTCCATTGATTTCTCTCTTCATTGATTTCTCTCTCCATTGATTTCTCTCTCCATTGATTTGTCCCTCCATTGATATCTCTCTCCATCGATACCTCTCTATTGATTTCTCTCTCCATTGGTATCTCTCTCCGTTGGTTTTTCGCGCCATTTGTTTCCCTCTCCATCGATATCCTCTCTCCTTTGATTTCTCTCTTCATTGAATTCTCTCTTCATTGATTTTCTCTCTCCATTGATTTTTGTCTCCATTGAAATCTCTCTCTATTGGTTTCTTCTCTCTCCATTGATTTCTCTCTCTATTGATTTCTCTCTCTATTGATTTCTCTCTCCATCGATTTCTCTCTCCACTGATTTATCTCTCTATTGATTTATCTCTCTATTGATTTCTCTCTCCATTGATTTCTCTCTCCATCGATTTCTCTCTCCACTGATTTCTCTCCATTGATTTCTCTCTCCACTGATTTCTCTCCATTGATTTCTCTCTCCATTGATTTCTCTCTCCACTCTCCACCCCCACCCCCCGTGGTATTTGGCTTTGATTTCTCTCCTCAAGCGTCTAGAGTCATGACAGGAAGCCAAAGGCCAAACTGCTTAATGTTGTCAGTTTTCTTTCTTCTTCTTCTTCTTCTTCTTCTTCTTCTTCCTTTCTTTCTTTTTTTTTTTACGGAGAGAGA
>JADBJO010023713.1:0-5000 GCA_016801955.1 Conus betulinus | reverse complement strand
TAGAGAAATGTACTTTGGGTCAAGAGAGATTATCGTTGATATGAACTCCTATTAATTTACTAAAATCAACTTCCGTCAGTGACTGATTCAGTAGAAGGTTTTTGACGTGTTATGCTTTTGTCGTGCTGTATCTAACCATGGAAGTAGATTCACGAGGGTGGATTGCCGTGTAACTTCTCTCAAGTCACCCAACAAACTTATCCACATAACCCCCACCAAAGACTTCAGACCTCACTGGAACTCATGTCTCAAGTGTGCAGGAGGTTATCGTCAGCGAAAAAACAAAAAAAAAAAAAACTCACGATAAGATGATGACGAAAAGGCAGAGCATTAATGTACATTGAAAATGAAATAGAACCAGGTACCGATCCCTGGGGAATGCAAATATTTAGCGGTCATGAGCAACGATAACTGCAGAATTCTTAAGAAACTGCCTTACCTTCTGTCGTGAAGAAGCAGAAGATACACTGTCCACACAATATGAGTGAAAAGGCAAACATTGGACAAGTCTCTCTGAGTTGCTTTCCTGCTGGTAGAGACCCATGTTATGTCTCTCCTGTATATCCAAAAGAGAAGGAAGGACTGTCTTCTTCATGTTTGATTGCCTTTGTCACGTCTGAGTAGGGACTTTTGTGTCGAAAATTCATATGTATGTTTTGGGACATCCATTAAATTTGCGTCATTCACATCTTCTTTGTGGTGTTTGTTTGTATTTTGAGTCCATTTCAGTGACGCAGCAGCTCTGTTGATTCAGTGTCTAGTTTTTCTGGAGGGGAGGATTGTGGTCAATAAAAAGTTGTTTTAAAAGCTTTTACCAAATCTGTAAATGCTGATCCAATGTGTGTGAATAAAACTCCATTTCGTAAGTTAGAGACACTGTGTGGCCTGGTGGTCATTTTCCTCTATATTGAAACGCATTGGGGGTTCAGTTAGATAGTAGGACACTGTGGTGGCCCATGGTCGTTTTTGTATGATGAAATAAGTGTGCATATCTAGCAAGAGAGAGAGTTGAGGAGAGGGTTTGGAGAGGAGAGTTGAGACCCCCGAGAGAGAGAGAGATGAGAGAGAGAGGAGAGAGAGAGGAGAGAGATAGAGAGATATGATATGATGATGATGATTGATTGATTGATTGATTGATTGATCGATTGACTTTTAATACGCAAGGATGAAGATCGTAGGCGAAAGCCTTATCTTACAATCTGTCATCGTCATGAATACATTATGTCCTACACGTAGTGCCCTTCATACGGACATTAGAGAGAGAGAGAGAGAGAGGCAGAGAGAGAGGACAGCGAGAGACAGAGAGACAAGAGAGACAGACCGACGGACACAGAAGACCAGAGATGAGAGAGGAGGACAGACAGACAGACAGACAGACAGACAGACAGAGACAGACCAACAGAGAGATGCGAGAGAGAGAGGAGACGAGAGGGAGAGAGGGAGATGAGAGAGAGGGGGGTAAAGCATCTTGTTACAAATGGCTCACAGTCACGTTGTGCGAGGGGTCCATGTTGGACGTGAGGTTATTGTGATTAAGCGTTTCCATGGACCAAACCTGATCGTTTAACTCCTAGGCCATGGGACCACAAACCCCATTGACACATTTGTCGCCACACATTGAGGACCGTACAGTCAGCAGGCGTTAGAAGGGTTTACTCTCAAGGCGAAACTAGATCGTGGGGAACGAGTTTGAGTGGGAGAGTTATGAGGAGGGAGGAGGGGGATTAGTATAATATCTATCTCTCTCTCTCTCTTCTCTTCCTCTCTATATCTCTCTATCTCTCTCTCTCCTATCTGAGGTGAATGAATAAAGTAGTGGTACGGTGTTGTGTGTGTGGGTGGTGTGTGGTACACGGTGTGTGTGTGTGTGTGTGTGTGCTGTGAGAGACGCGCGTGTGTGTGTGTGGTGATGCGTGGACGGGTGTGTTGTGTGCGTGTGTGTGTGTGTGTGTGTGTCGTGTGTGGTGTGTGTGTGTGTGTGTGTAGAGAGAGAAGGAGAGAGAGAGGACATGAGGGGGGTGGGGGGGAGGAGAGAGAGATGAGGAAGAGAGAAGAAACAGGAAAGTAAAGAAGAGAAGGAAGGAAGAAGAAGAGAAAAGAAGAGAAAGGAAATAATAGAAAAAAAGAAGGAGAAGAAAAGAGAAGAAGAAAGGAAGAGAAGAACAGAAAAGAAAGCGAGAAGAAGAAGAAGAAGAAGAAGAAAGAAGAAGAAGAAGAAGCGAGAGAGAGAGAGGAGAGAAGAGAAGAGAGAGAGATACGAGAGAGAGAGAGAGGGAGCGTAGTGATGGTGTGGGGCATTGTGTGTGTGCGCGCACGTGTGCGGTGGCGAGCACGTGTGTGCGTCTGGGTATGTGGTGCGTATGTATGTGTGTGCGTGGTGTATTGGGTGTGGTGGGTGTGTGTGGTGGTGTGTGTGTTTGTGTTGTGTGTGTGTGTGGGTGTGAGTGCGTGCGTTTTATTAGGCGCACGCGCGCGCGTGTGTGTATGACGTGCGTACGCATGAGCGCTACGGGCAGAATGTGTATGACCGTGCGTACCGAAATGCGATGGTTAGTGCTTGTCAGTGAAGACGCGAACAAAGTTTATTTTTTTCTCTGGGGGATTCTTGTCTCCTTTCTTCAATAAGTCCTTGAAAAGTTTGTTCCAGATAGAATATGCAGGTCTATCCGTCCATTGCACAATGTTGTCCATGATCGCTTTTCTCTTCTGCGCTCTTTGTCACATTTCCTCCATAATTCGTGAAAATACTGTTTTCGGAAGAGATCAGTGTGATCTGTTCGTTACCATACCAAACTAAGGATTACCTGTTGAGTTTAGTTCCAGTTTCGTCTAAGGAGTGTTACTGCGCGCGGACTAGTCCATATTACGCTACGTGACATCCGCCATGTTTTGAGATCACAATGCGCATGTTTTAAGCTGATGGATAAAGGAACTAATGACTAGGATGAGAGGATTTAAACGAAGAGGGGTTTCTCGGGGCTATGCCTTAGTAGCAAAGTTCTGACCTACGCATTCGCCTAACACGCGGGTCAGCCCTTGAGTACGTCTCAGTGATGTTTTTTTCAACTGATGTCAAAAGGACTTATAAAGATCCGATGTGCGACCGCCTTGTTCTGGGTGGAAACACCTGATGTTCAGTTTTCTTGCTGTGAGCAAGGCCCATTGCCAAGATTGATTATTTAGTCCAGATTCGCGTGCTGCAGATCGTGTTTCGCATTCATACAGAAGGTGGAAGTGGAATATCCACGACGGATTAGCGTTTCGATATTGTGTTCCAAGGAGATTGCTAGTGTCCTTCAAAAAACATGTTTTAGTCTGACCCATGCTGGTGTAGTCTTGTGATGTTGTGGATGAGGATTCTGGTTTGGAATACATCATTGGCTATGATGGAACCAGAGAAGTGAACGCTGACAGTGTTCCCATCTTCTGTCTGTTGTGATGATGCTGTGTGTTGAAGGTGTTGGACAGTGTTCCCATCTTCTGTCTGTTGTGATGGATGGTGTTGAACAGTGTTCCCATATTCTGTCTTGTGGTGATGATGGTTTGTGACAAGGTGTTGACAATGTGTTCCAATCTTCTGTCTGTTGTGATGATGGTGTTGACAGTGTTCCCATCTTCTGTCTGGTTGTGATGATGGTGTTTGACAGATGTTCCCATCTTAGGTACTGTTGTGATGATGGTGGTTGACAGGTGTTCCCATCTATGTCTGTTGTGATGCATGATGGTGTTGACAGTGGGTTCCCGGTCTTCTGTCTATGTGGTGTGACAGCTGTTCCCATCTTCTGTCTGTTGTGATGATGGTGTGTGACAGTGTTTCCATCTTGACAGTCTGTTGTGATGTCTGGTGGTTGTGACAATGTTCCCACCGTCTGGTCTGTGTGTGATGATCGGTGTTGACAATGTTCACAAATTCTGGTGTGGTGATGATGGTGTTGACAATGTTCCCAATTCTGTCTGGTTGTGATGATAATGGTGTTTGACAGTGTTCCCATTTCTGTCTGTTGTGATGAGATGGTGTTGACAGTGTTCCAAGGTCTTCTGTCTGTTGTGATGATGTTGTTGAACAGTGTTCCCATCTTCTGTACTGTGGTGGATTGTTGACAGTGTTCCAGTCTTCTGTCTGTTGTGATAATGGTGTTGACAGTGTTCCATCTTATGTCCACTGTTTCCGGTGGTGTGACAATGTTCCCATCTTCTGTCGGTGTGGTGTTGACAGTGTTCCCATCTTCTGTACTGTTGTGGTGTTGACAGAGTTCCATTCTTCTGTCTGTTGTGATGATGGTGTTGACAGTGTTCCCATCTTCTGTCGTTGTGATGATGATGGTGTTGACAGTGTTCCCACTTCTGTCTGTTGTGATGATGGTGTTGACAGTGTTCCCACTTCTGTCCGTGAGTGGTGTGACAGTGTTCCATCTTCTGGTCTGTTGTGGTGTTGACAGGGTTCCCTCTCTGTCTGTTGTTGATGATGGTGTGACAGTGTTCCATCTTCTGTCGTTGTGGTGATGGTGTTGGACAGTGTTCCCATCTTCTGTCTGTTGGGATGAGATGGTGTGACAGTGTTCCAATATTCTGTTTGTTGTGATGATTGGTTGACAGTGTTCCCATCTTCTGTCTTTTGTGTTGACAATGTTCCACATCTTCTGTCCGGTGTTGACAATGTTCACATCTTCTGGTCCGTTGTGGTGTTGACAATGGTTCCTATTTCTGTCCGTTGTGGTGGTGTGTGACAATGTTCCCATCTTCTGTTACGTTGTGGGTGTGTGACAATGTTAGTGGTTGTTACATCTTCTTCGTCCCGTTGTGGTGTCCTGGCTACAGGTTCGTCCGGTGTAGTTTTGACAATGTTGTTCTGCCGTGTGTTTGACAATGTTACCATACTCTGTCCGTTGTGGTTGTTGACAAGAAAATTTCCGTATTCACGTCCGTTGTGGTGTTGACATGTTCCATCTTCGGTCCGTTGTGGTGTTGGGACAATGTCCCATCTCCTGTCCGTTGTGGTG
>JADBJO010023712.1:0-26181 GCA_016801955.1 Conus betulinus | reverse complement strand
CCTCCCCAAGGAAACATGAAATAGAAATGGTGATACATACAGCGCCTACTGTTACATGTCTGTGGGCAGGGGTAGTTGGGTCTGTGGGGTGTGCTCGGCAGCTGGAGGGTGGTGTCTTTTGCCGTTGGGCTCTGCAGTCATGAAATACTGGCTGGCACACCCATAGGGATACTATTTCAAGGCTGTTATGAGTTGCATCCTGTAGTCTGATTTACCTCTGTTCAGGAGCATTATGTCTTCTTCTTTCTTTAAACATCCGCCATCATCATTTCGATGGTTCCGATGTGTGTAAAAACTGGTGTGTGGGGGGGGGGGGGTTCCACAGGGGTGTTGACATAGACATGTAGGACTGGCATTTGGTGGGGGGGGTTTTACAAGCAGGGAGGAGATATGTCTCCCCGTGAGACTGTCTTGTAGACCGTGCTGGGGTGTTTGGTGTGGGCCTGAATGGGGTGTTTATGCTGACCTCTTCACGATGGTATTTGATGAAGGCGGTCAGCCTTGCTGCTCTTCTTCTGTCTGCTAGAGTGGACCACTGTAGATGTGTCAGCATGGAATCGACACTTGAGGTGTGACGGTGGCGGTTCACAACCCATCGAGCTGCACGGCGTTGGACTTTTTCCATGTTGCTGATGAAATTTGGCATTATAGGGGTCCCAGACAGGTGAGGCATATTCTAGGGTGGGGCGAACTAGGGCCTTGTAGGCAGTTTGATGTTGATGGAGCCTACTCTCAGGTTTCGCCTGAGGACCCTAAGGTCTTGTTGGCCCTGTTTGTTATGTTAGAGATGTGGGTGTCCCAGCTAAGATCTTGGGAAATGGTGACCCCCAGGTACGTTTGTCTCTTCATCTCTTTTGAGATTTTGGCCATGGAGATGGTATGTGCCAGTCAGTGTGTTTTCTTCCTGGAGACGTGGAGGGCTTGACACTTGTCTGGGTGGAAAGACATTTTCCATTTTGTTTCCCAGGCTGCCATATGGTCCAGGTCCTGTTGTAGCTTCCTTTGGTCTTGTGGGGAAGCTACAGTTCTGTGGCAGAGAGTGTCATCTGCAAAGAGCCGTGTTGTTGAGGAGAGTTGTTCAGGGAGGTCGTTTATGTAGAGGAGAAAAAAGGGCTGGGCCCAGGACTGATCCCTGAGGGACTCCTGACTCTACTGAGACGGCCTTTGAAGAGTCTCCATCAACAACCACCGCCTGCGGTTTTTGCCAGGAAGTTCTTTATCCATTCATTGATCTGGCCAGTGATCCCGTAATGTCGGAGCTTGTGAGTTAGAAGGGAGTGGCAGACTTTGTCAAAGGCTTTTGAGAAATCCATCACTAAGACGTCTGATTGGTTTCCCTTTTCCATATCGTAGGATAGCTCATCCACAAGCCCCATCAGTTGGCTTTCACAGGGTCTGCCTCGCTGTGCCATGCTGTTCCTCGCGCAGGATGTTATTTGCCTCTGCAAATCCCATAATTGTGCTTACTACAGTGTGCTCTAGGATTTTGCATGGCACACTCGTAAGGGAGATGGGGCGATAGTTTTCAGGCCCGTATCGCTCACCCTTCTTGAACACAGGAGAGACGTTTGCCCTTTTCCAGTCCTTTGGTACAATGCCTGTATTTATGGAGAAGAGAAAGAGAAGCGTCAGAGCTTGGCCAACTTCATCACCAATTTCCTTCAGGAGGCGAGGGGGTGTGATTCCGTCTGGTCCAGGGACTTTGTTCGGGTCTAGGCCTTTTAACAGCTTTCTGACTCCCGCTATTGAGATGTGGATGTGGTCGCATGTAGGTCCTTCAGGCTCTGGGCTCATGTCAGTCCAGGACTCATATTCCTCTGGTGAGCAGGACAGTTTGCTGCTGAATGCTGACTGAAACTATGCATTCAGTATTTCTGCTTTTTCCTAAGCTTCAGTAACTAGCGTACCAGCTACTTTCAGTGGAGAAACACTGGCTGCTTCCGTGCGCTCGGACTTGATGTATGACCAGAATAATTTCTTCGTTCCAGGCTTTGTTCCTTGGCTGTCAGGGATCAGGTTTTCAGTATAGGACCAGTAGGCTCTACATTGTTTGAGGACTTTGGAGTGGATTTTTTCATCTCCAGTCTTTTTTCCATCTTTTATACAGTCTGTCTCTCCTCTTGATCAGCTTCTTGGTGTAGTACTCCACCCATGGCTAGCTGTTCTTTGGTCGGAGAGTAGTGACTGGGATGTGTGCCTCGACAGCCGAGTGGAGCTTTTCCTTCAGCTCTGTCCAGACTTCCCCTGGGTTGCTTTGATCATTATACTTTGACGTAATGTCGTTTGACAGCTGTGTCGTAGCTTTACGTAGATCTGGCCAGTCGGCTTTGTTGTACTGTAAGACAGGTCTTTGGGTCTGCTTTTGGTGGACTGGGGTGAGTTTGAAATTCCATGTATAGGATGTCATGGACTGAGAGTCCTGGCATACTTTCAACCCTTGGGACTAGTGAGGGGTGATTTGTGAGGAACAGATCAAGGGTGTTTTCTCCTTTTGTAGGAAAGGTCACCATCTGTTCCAGGCCGAGGTCTTGGATGGTGTCTGTGAACTTATGGTGGAGGACTGGGTACCTGGAGGTGAACGTCAGTCTGACATTGGCCCAGTCCATGGCTGGGAAATTGAAATCCCTACCGATAACAATATGAGCTCCAGTGGCCACAGCTCGTTGGGGCAGGTGTCTGGAATCTATCTTGACTGTCTGCATCGCTGGTATCACGCTTGTTGTAGGATGCGACGAGGAGCTGTCTTGCGCCATGGAGTTTGATTTTAACCCAGATGATTTCGCACTCTTGGACTGCTAGTTCGGGGACTTCACGGCAGGTTAGGCTTTTGCTGACTGCTATCAGTACACCTCCTCCATCTCTGTTACGATCCGCTCTACAAACTTCAGAAAATTGCGGGAAAAGTTCACTGCTTTTCACTTCCTCGTCCAGGCAGGTCTCAGTAGTAGTTATGACAACGTCAGGTCTTGAGCTGAGGAGAACATTTGGAGTGCAGGGACCTTACCAGTAATAGACTGACAATTAATGTTCAGAAACCGCAAAGGGCGATTTTGTTGTCTATTTTGTCTATTTGCTCTGGTAGGAGTGGAAGTATGGAGGGGAGGGGAGAAAAGGACTCAATATCGGGCATGTCTTGTAGGGCTGATGCGCGGGCTGATTGTTCGATGCCGAACAAGTCATATGTGATGGAGCCGTAATTAGCACAATCACAGATAACGCATTTCCACACAACGTTCCCTGTTTTCTAGGTCACACAAATCATCATAGGAAGCTGAGTTTATGCTTTGACATGATGTGTGGAACCACTGTCCGCAACCCTCACAGGCTACGCCTTGCTGGCCCCAAGTGACTGGGCGGTCGCATGTGCCAACTGGGTACCTTGACATAGACTGAGTTTGGTTTGCTTCATCATCGTGATAGTGGGAATAAGATGGCTGGGAGGGTAGTGTTTCATGCGACATTGCGAGACAACATCAACAGAACGCACTGTGGATCTTGAAATTATCCATGGAGTAAGAGTCTGGATGCTATAAACATGGGATAGGAACAGTACAATGTTCACAAATAGAAGCATGGTGAGTGTGGCCGGTAACATACTCTCTGGCAGCCAGCGGTATTTTCTTGGGGGCCTGGTACCATACGCCACGGTGGGTACATCGTTAACAGAATATGAAAGTAATGCTGACAATCTCAGTTTGGAGCTAAGAAGAGCTGGTACTAATCCCACCAACCACTTAGGAACCGCACTGGCAGTAAAGGCGCTTGGACTAGTTCAGTTTAGTGACACAATGGAGTTGCACAAGCTGGAAAACACACATCACACTGACACTGTATTGCAGTAAATTTCACAAGTCACTGTCTAGGCCGCAGTCTGACAAGCATTTCCGTTGAATCCAGATAGAAAGGATCTTCAACACACTAAAGGAGACAAATTTCGAACAGATCGGGTGCCCGTTTGTACGATGATATCTTGATATCTTACTGGAGTGTCCTGCGCGTGCCTGTACCCCTCGTCAACACAGCGCAGGCCTCCAAGGGTGGTACAGGACTGCTCTCTAAAGGCGGGTGAAGACAGTGCTTTCTCTGGGTCCTCCCCAGCACCTTCGGGTGTTTCTTTTTCCTCAAAGTGACAGTTAACAAATTGTGATGGGTCTCCCGATGCTCCCCATCGTTATTAGAATATATTTATTGATACAGGGATGCAAAGGTATGTGGGGGGGGGGGGGGGGGGGGGGGTCGACAAGAATGGTTGAATGAACAGTTCCTGAAAAAAATGCTGGAGAAACTCTGCATACAAAATAAACGTCACCACTTTCTTTTTGTTTCTTCCACTTTGCTCTCTCTCTCTCTCTCTCTCTCTCTCTCTCTCTCTCTCTCTCTCTCTCTCTCTCTCTCTCTCTCTCTCCCTCTGTGACAGACAAACAGAGAGACAGACCATCAGAAGAGAGAGAGAGAGAGAGAGAGAGAGAGAGAGAGAGAGAGAGAGAGAGAGAGAGAATGAGAGAGAGAGAGAGAACTGTTTATTGTTGTAGCCTAACCAACTACACAGGTCTTTCTAAGGACAATTATAGTCTTAAATAGCAAAAGATATTATACCCTGAAAACACACACACACACACACACACACACACACACACACACACACACACACACACTCACACACACACACACACACACATTACATCGTAAGAAAAAAAACACGCAATAGCAAAAAAAAAAAAAAAAAAAAAAAAAAAAAAAAAAAGTTTTCAACATGGTAACCCAACTGTTGGCATCTGTAAGATTTAAAATAAAGGCAGCCATTAAGCATTGTGTCTCATGATTTTCAGGGTTTACTGACAGCGTAAAAATAATGAAGAAATACAGTTTAACCTTGCCTTATTTTTTCAATCTGTCTTTACTGTTGTCTGTCTAACGTTTTACTGCCAAGGTTCATCATTCTCCTGCCTCTGCTCTGGAACTTTTTTATCATTTCTTTTTTCAAACTACAGTTTTTGAGATACCTGTTCTCTTGTTCTAAGTTGCCGACTACGAAATGAGAATTTCAAGGATGGAAATTGTCTGTGAGTTTTGCGGTGACTGTTTATGCATGGGTTTTGTTTTTCGGTATTTTGTGTTTCATTTAAACTGTATTTCTTCATTCATGTCCTTACGGTACTTTGTGTTTCATTTAAACTGTATTTCTTTATTGTTTTTACGGTATTTTGTGTTTCATTTAAAGAGAGTGAGAGGGAAGAGGGACATCTTAGAAGAAGGGGGAATCATTTCTACTGAATAAGCGCCTCGCATCTCCACAGCGACGAGAGAGAGAGAGAGAGAGAGAGAGAGAGAGAGAGAGAGAGAGAGAGAGAGAGAGAGAGAGAGAGAGAGAGAGAGAGAGAGAATCAATATTTATGAAGTTATAAACTGGATTTCATGGACCCACGAGTTCATTTATGGCGGGACAAAAGACGAAGAAATGTGCTTAATCTAGATGAACAAATCGTTATCGACGCAAACGCCTATTTCAGTGACTGATAGGACTTCATCTTTGTGTCCAAACGCCCTCGCTCTTCAAGTCGTTTGCAAGATTGGAAAGCTGTATATAAGAATGATGCTGATGTCTCACTTCGAGGTTCATCCACCATAATAATCCCGTCAAACAATTTCTTCGACTTTCTCAGCTGTCTTAAGAAAAATGTGATACGGATATCATAAAAGAGTATTTACGGCAAGAGAACTGACGTGTCAAAAACTGTGGTTTGAAAGGGGAAAAAATATGAAAAAGGTTCATCATCATCATCATCATAAAAACACTACTAACTGTATCATTATTACTACCTCAACTAGTATTAACATCACCGTTATCTTCATAACTACTATCAGTGTTATGATCACTATTATTGTTATCATCATCATCATCATCATCATCATCATTATTATTATTATTATCATCATCATCATCATCATCATCTTCATCATCATCATTTTATTAATATCATCATCATTATTATTATTATTATTATTATTATTATTATTATTATTTGCTACCATTATATTACCATTATTATTATCATTATCATCATTTTTACCAATTCTCTCTCTCTCTCTCTCTCTCTCTCTCTCTCTCTCTCTCTCTCTCTCTCTCTCACACACACACACACACACACACACACACACACACACACACACATATATATATATATATATATATATATATATATATATATATATATATATATAATTATCATAAATATAACTGTTGTTACAACTTTATAACTATTACAAATAGTATATGTAGTTCTATTATTAATATCATCATTATACTTTACAATATTTCTGACATTCCAGCCTTCCACTTTTTCAGCCTCCTATATCATCACTATCATTACTATATGGTTACAATCATGATTATTATAAAAACTACTACCGTAACTATCATAACTATCAATTTACGTCTTAGATTCCATCTTTCCCATAATGTGTGCCCTGATTCTCCTCTTTGTTCTTTCCGTCCTCCACCCTCCCCCTCCTCTTTTTTCTCCCCCCCCCCCCCCCCCCCCCCCCCCCCCTTATTATTTTGTGCATCAGTATTAGTACTGTTATCATCATTACTATTATTGTTATTATTCTTTTTTTATTATATTTTTGTACCACTACTTTTATTATTAGTCCTATCATTACCATCACCGTTATTATTGATGTTAGTATTATTATCATATCATTTATGCCAGTGTTGCTATTGATATTACCATCATTGCCATTGTCATCACCATTATCATCGCCACTAACAGTGCTCCCACGACAACCATGCTGTTTGATAATCCTCTAACCTCTCTCCTTTCTCCCACACTACCACGCTCGTGGCATATTGTAACCGAAAGTGGTAGTAATCCTCTTTTGGTTACTTTTTGAATGTTTTTATTATCATCACTATCATTATCGCTATCTGTATCATTATCATCATCATTAGTATTTCAACTCGCATTGTCCCCTTCCCGGCGGTCTCGTTTTCATTCAACACCCATCTTGCGCTGAATATAACAAAGATAAGTGATTGCTCGTTCTTCGTTTTCGTTGTCCTAAGTCTTGTTTATCTTGCCTAACGAAGACCTAAGAGGTCGAAACGCGTCGTGTTCTGTGTAATGATTCGTTAATCCACATCGTTCGGCGCAGCTACTATAAACACTTTTGAACATTTGTTTGGATTTCCGCCTGCAGTCGCTTCACTTTCTGCATCTAGACCTGGAGTATTTCAAGTCATTTTTTTTTTCTGTCCGTTTCACGTGATTTTTTTTCTTTCCTCCCAAAGCTTTCTGCGGGTAAAGTCATTTCACGACGTTCTGTAGTCTGGCAAAATGCATCTCCTGCATTCCGCGTCGTGACCCAATGAACATCTCTGGTGACAAACACGTGACTATGGCTCGATGGACAATCAAAATGAAGACGAGAAGTGAACAAGGCCTGTTCCATTCAAACTGTGACACAATAAAAACTTTCTTTCAGATAGATTTATTCTATTGTGACTGAAATTGTTGGGCAGAACATTAAAAAAAAAAAGTAGACAAAAAGACAAGAAAGAAAAAAGAAAAGAAAAGAAAGAGAAAAACAGACACCTCAAACTAAACATGATCTCACTGATGAATTTGCCCACCGTCCCAGCGGTAGGCAGTACATCAGGACGGTTAGAACGAGCGCTATTTTGTCCTGGTCGTTTACTTCGTCGTGTGATATATGCATGGTAAGAAAAAAAAAAAGCCTGGAAAGACCCAAATGCTCTGCATGGTGTGCGCCTCTGACAATGGGTGCTTTAGCAGGAAACGGTGTCGTCTGACGGTAGCCTTATGGGAGGGGAGGGGGTGGAGGGGGGGGGGGGGAGGGTCTGGTGCATTGGTCGAAATCCTCACGCCGTGGCAGTGACGCTCTCATCAGCATGGATGTGGGCCGTAGCTGGTGCTTTGTTAAGGAAGGTAGGTTCTAGTTCGCTCTCTTCATTGTTCACGGAGATTAATTTCTTCTCAAGTTGGCGTTTCTTTGCCATGTGTCATGTCTCGGCAGGCAGGAAAGGGGGGGGGGGGGGGGGGGGGGGGGGGGGGGGAATGCGAAGCCTATTGTCATGCTCATCGTTTTTGACTTCTTTTTATTTTCTTTTTCTTTTGCTATTCTTTTTTTCTCTCTTCGTTAAGCAAATTACAGTCGACACGCGGTGACAGTCTGGTGTGGCTCTTTGTAGTGACAGGCAGGCCTGGTATGGTCTTTTGTAGTGACAGTCCTGGTATGGTCCTTTGTACTGACAGTCCTGGTATGGTCCTTTGTAGTGACAGTCCTGGTATGGCCTTTGTAGTGACAGTCCTGGTATGGCCTTTATTGTGACAGTTCTGGTATGGTCCTTTGTAGTGACAGCCCTGGTATGGCCTTTGTTGTGACAGTCCTGGTATGGCCCTTTGTAGTGACAGACCTGGTATAGTCCTTTGTAGTGACAGCCCTGGTATGGCCTTTGTTGTGACAGCCCTGGTATGGCCTTTGTTGTGACAGTCCTGGTATGGCCCTTAGCTTTGATAGTCCTGGTATGGTCCTTTGTAGTGACAGTCCTGGTATGGTCCTTTGTAGTGACAGTTCTGGTATGGCCCTTTGTAGTGACAGTCCTGGTATGGTCCTTTGTAGTCACAGTCCTGGTATGGTCCTTTGTAGTGACAGTCCTGGTATGGCCCTTTGTAGTCACAGTCCTGGTATGGCCCTTTACTTTGATAGTCCTGGTATGGTCCTTTGTAGTGACAGTCCTGGTATGGTCCTCTGTAGTGACAGTCCTGGTATGGTCCTTTGTAGTGACAGTCCTGGTATGGTCCTTTGTAGTGACAGCCCTCATATGTCCCTCTGTATTTTGAGCTCTGGTATAGTCCTATGCTATAAGGAACATTATCTATCTAACCTATCAATCATTCATGTCCATACGCCTACTCTCCCCGCATCAGCGTCATAGTAATCTTTGATCGCGTCGATTTTGTTGTGTCAGATACCGGTCAGATACCGGTATTTCGAAACCTGATTGTTTCTCCTCTCAGTGACTGCGGAAAGTGGTAATTTGACTCCTCTGCCTTTTTGGTTTTAAAAAGAATGCTATACCAGAAAAAGGCTGGTGTGCAATACCATAGTATGTTTGTTGAGTTTTCAAAAAGCCAACTAAAGGTGCCACCTAAGAAGCAAAAGAAAATCATGTAGGAGCAAAACAAGCTACATTTTCTTGTGAAGAACTGGCCCTCAGCACTTGTGTCTTAAGAGGGTTATCTTTCTATATTTTCTACTTTTCACAAGAAACATTGGAGATGGTCTCCCGCTTTGGAGACTATAAGCTTGCTGAAGGTTCATTTTGAGAAGCATTTATTTATTCCCCATTCACCCACTCAAGCACATACTGTCAGTTAGGCAGAATCATCTACCACTGCAGATATTAAGGCTTATCACCCCCCTATTTCTATAATCTGAGACATAAGAGCAAGCTTTGTTTATAATTCAATATTTCTTGCAGTCATTGCAACACCTAGCTGCTCTGTAAGTTGCTGGAATGGTGCTCGGTACTTATCCGGAATTTATTGTTTCATTGTAATTTAGTCCCTTGCGGATTCATTCCAAGAACTGGCCCTCAGCACTGTGTGTCTTAAGAGGTTATCTTTTTATATTTTCTACTTTTCACAAGAAAATGTAGCTTGTTTTGCTCTTTCATGATTTTCTTTTGCTTCTTAGGTGGCACCTTTAGTTGGCTTTTTGAAAACTCAACAAACATACTATGGTATTGCACACCAGCCTTTTTCTGGTATAGCATTCTTTTTAAAACCGAAAAGGCAGAGGAGTCAAATTACCACTTTCCGCAGTCACTGAGGAGAAACAATCAGGTTTCGAAATACCGGTATCTGACCAGGAGTTATATGTTAGTGAGCTTTCTCCCCATTGGAGATGGTCTCCCCCGCTTTGGAGACTATAAGCTGCTGAAGGTTCATTTTGAGAAGCATTTATTTATTCCCCATTCACCCACTCAAGCACATACTGTCAGTATTTCTATAATCTGAGACATAAGAGCAAGCTTTGTTTATAATTCAATATATATATATATTTATATATTGTTAAATGGCTGCTAATATTGTGTCCATCACAGACGCATTGATTTACGAATCTGTCACACCTAACTGGACTTAAACGAGTGAAATGGCCATCAATACCAGCATTGAAAAACAAAATCCTGGAACTCCAAAATTACACAAAAATGAAGATCACTGAAACCATCCAAATCCTGGAACTCCAAAATTACACAAAAATGAAGATCACTGAAACCATCCACCATTTACAACTTGAAAGTTAAAATCGTGAAGGCGAACGAAATATTGATGCGAAAATATCGTTCTTCTAGAGGTCGGCAGTTTCTGTTTTGGTGTTCAGCTGGTCACATTGTTAAGCCATTAGAGAAAGTGAAATATATATTCTTATAAAGTAACTTGAGAGAGAGAGAGAGAGAGAGAGAGAGAGAGAGAGGACACTTCATGGAAAACTTTATTATGAAGGAGAGAGAGAGAGAGAGAGAGGGACACATCACGGAAACCTTTATTATGAAGGAGAGAGAGAGAGAGAGAGAGAGAGAGAGAGAGAGAGAGAGAGAGAGAGAGAGAGAGAGAGAGACACTTTATGGGAATCCTTATCATGAAGGCCATACAGGGAAGGGCAAAGCGGAATGCCACCACCTTAGGACATGGAAGGTGGGACAAGACAACATGCAAGCTGGGGCCAACAGGCCATATGGATGATCCATTCCTGTTGCTGCTCCCCATGCTTCAGAGATGGGAGAGCAACTGGCAATGTCCGGTGCTAAGCATGAAGATGCAGACTCACTGGGCATGGAGTACATATTCTGGTTTGCTGTCCTGAACAATGTGTTCTTTGGCAAAAGTACATTCCGCGTTAAGTTGTACGCAAACCCATGTTTATTCCATGTGGCCTTATTGATCTCAAATAGTGACAGCAACATACTGAAGAGTCTATGCTTGTATCTTTAGAAAACCGATAAAAGGCGTGCTAATGCAGTCAAAGAAACTGAATGCTGATCTTGACGCATGTACCTATAAATTTCTTTCGTTTAAAGATGGTAGAACAGAGCTCTGTTCTCAGTATCTTGATATGTCTCTAACGTTCACTGTCAAAGTGTCATCTTATGTGATGAATCCCCCCCCCCCCCCCCCCCCCCCCCCCCCCCCCCCTTTTCAGGAGGGATTGTGCTCTATATGACATAAAACATTTTTCCATTTCCATTTCCACCCCCCCCCGCTCCAAGTCGCTGTCAACCTCACGGACAGAGAAGCACGTTGGGGCAAGGAAATATGAGCTCAGGTTTTGGACAGAGCTCTCACAGAACAGTTGACCTCTTTACAGACAGAGCTCTCACAGAACAGTTGACCTCTTGACAGACAGAGCTCTCACAGAACAGTTGACCTCTTGACAGACAGAGCTCTCACAGAACAGTTGACCTCTTTACAGACAGAGCTCTCACAGAACAGTTGACCTCTTGACAGACAGAGCTCTCACAGAACAGTTGACCTCTTTACAGACAGAGCTCTCACAGAACATTTGACCTCTTGACAGACAGAGCTCTCACAGAACAGTTGACCTCTTTACAGACAGAGCTCTCACATTACAGTTGACCTCTTTACAGACAGAGCTCTCACAGAACAGTTGACCTCTTGACAGACACAGGTCTCACAGAACAGTTGACCTCTTGACAGACGCAGCTCTCACAGAACAGTTGACATCTCAGCGTTGACCTCTTGACAGACACAGCTCTCACAGACCAGTTGACCTCTTTACAGATCTGACAGGGCGGCGCACGGATGATAGTGTCATATCACGTGTTTCCTCAAAATCACTGTCATCGTGCGCGTTGGAACGAAAGTCCGTCTTCCTGATAAACTGCTCATCTTTCGGTTCAACGTAGTTATCTCTCCGCTTAGGAATGTCTATATACGGGGAGGGAGAGAGAAGGTTAAGGTCAGGGGAAAGGTGGGGAGGCGAGGGAAGGGAGTGGTAAGGTGAGGGGTGGGGGGGGGTTGGCTTGGCTCTCCTACTTCACCGTTTCTTGATTCGCCGTAAGAAAATTGAAGACTCAAATCACTTCCTATTTCGCCATATTCCTTTGATTACGAACGTATACACATCCACACACATCACATCAAATGTATTGATATGGGCTGATATTTTGAAAGAGGCAAGGAGAGAGAGAGAGAGAGAGAGAGAGAGAGAGAGAGAGAGAGAGAGAGAGAGAGAGAGAGAGAGAAATGAAGTTTTCCCTGTGTGTGCCAAGGATGTACTCTACGTTTACTTTCATAAAGCATCCCGGCGTCAACAAAACAGGAGAAATGCAGATACCTGCAGCGTGTGTGTGTGTGTGTGTGTGTGTGTGTGTGTGTGTGACCTCGTAGTGGAGAGTCCGCTATGCAAGAATGTTTTGAGAACTGGTTCAATCAGCATTTCCCGAAAAATCGGCGTGCAAAACCTACGTCACCGCTTTTGTTTGTTCTTTCGTGTGTGTGTGTGAGTGTGTGTGTGTGTGTGTGTGTGTGTGTGTGTGTGTGTGTGTGTGTGTGTGTGAAAGGGAGAGAGAGAGAAAGAGTGGGGGGGGGGGGGATGTGAAGAAGAAGAAGAAGAAAATGGGGGAGAGCGGAAGAGAAAGAGACACGACGAGAGAGAGAGAGAGAGAGAGAGAGAGAGAGAGACTCTCTGGTAAAAGACACACACACACGCGCGCGGCCCTGATTCAACCTGTTTTCGAAAACTTCCATTTCTAACATCGGAAACTCCCGACAGCGAGGTCATGGGTTTGATTTCCATCAGACGTCATTTATTTGTGGGATTTATCTGCTCGGATACGTGAACATGCGTGAGCGCAAGCTTGCGCTTACACTCACATCTGAAAAGCACACACAGACACACGCGCTCGCACACACACACACACATATGCACGTGCGCGGGAGTAGGTGTAGCTGGAGGGTGGAGATACGGGTAGCCGGAGAGGGAAGATACGGGTAGCCGGAGAGGGGAGACACGGGTAGCCGGAGAGGGGAGACACGGGTAGCTGGAAAGGGGAGACACGGGTAGCTGGAGACGGGAGATACGGGTAGTTGAAAGAGAGGAGACACACGGGTAGCTGGAGAGGGGAAACACGGGTAGCTGGAGAGAAGAGACACGGATAGCTGGAGAGGGGAGACACGGGTAGCTGGAGAGAAGAGATACAGGTAGCTGGAGAGGGGAGACACGGGTAGCTGAAGAGGGGGAACTCAGGTATATGAAGAGGGGTTACACGGGTAGCTGGAGAGGGGAGACACGGGTAGCTGGAGAGGAGAGATATGGGTAGCTGGAGAATGGAGATATGGGTAGCTGAAGAGGGGAGACACGGTTAGCTGGAGAGGGAAGACATGGTAGCTGGAGAGGGGAGAGGCTCGGGTAACTGGACTGTGGAGATATGGGTAGCTGGAGAGGGGAGACACGGGAAGCTGGAGAGAAGAGACACGGGTAGATGGAGAGGGGAGAAACGGGTAGCTGGAGAGAAGAGATACGGGTAGCTGGAGAGGAGAGACACAGGTAGCTGGAGAGGGGAGACTTGGGTAGCTTGACAGGGGAAACACGGGTAGCTGAAGAGGGGAGACTCGGGTAGCTGGAGAGGGGAGATATGGGTAGCTGGAGAAGGGAGACACGGGTAGCTGGAGAGGGGGAGACTCGGGTAGCTGGAGAGGGGAGATATGGGTAGCTGGAGAAGGGAGACACGGGTAGCTGGAGAGGGGAGACACGGGTAGCTGGAGAGGGGAGATATGGGTCGCTGGAGAGGGGAAACACAGATAGTTGGAGAGGGGAGACTCAGGTAGCTGGAGAGGGGAGACACTGTTAGTTGGAGGGGGGAGATACGGGTAGCTGGATAATGGAGATACAGGTAGCTTAAGACGATAGACACGGGTAGCTGGAGAGGGGAGAAACGGGTAGCTGAAGAGGGGAGACACGGTTAGCTGGAGAGGGAAGACAAGGGTAGCTGGAGAGAGGAGGCACGGATAGCTGGAGTGTGGAGATACGGGTAGCTGGAGATGGGAGACACAGGTAGCTGGAGAATGGAGATACGGGTTGCTGGAGAGGGGAGATACGGGTAGCTGGAGAGGGGAGACACTGGTAGCTGGAGAGGGGAGATATGGGTAGCTAGAGAGGGGAGACACGGATAGCTGGAGAGGGGAGACAAGGGTAGCTGCAGAGGGGAGATACGGGTAGCTTGAGAGGGGAGACACGGGTAGCTGGAGAGGGGAGATACGGGTAGCTGGAGAGGCGAGATACGGGTAGCTGGAGAGGGAGAGGGGAGATACGGGTAGCTGGAGAGGGGAGATACGGGTAGCTGGAGAGGGGAGATACGGGTAGCTGGAGAGGGGAGATACGGGTAGCTGAGAGGGGAGGAAAAGGGGAAGAGTGGCATGGAAACGCAGTGGATGGGTGCCAGGCATTGAAGGAATAACTGGTCATCAAATGTACTTTCAAGAAATGAGAATCTGTAATTAGTGTTATCTGCTGAGGCCAGTGCTGAGTGCAACGTGTTTCGACCTGTGCTGATGATCGAGGAATGTAGTAGGACCAGGCTCTGCTATGAGAACGACATTGATCCAAGTGTAGTAGGACCGGGCTCTGCTGTGAGAACGACATTGATCCAAGTGTAGTAGGACCGGGCTCTGCTATGAGAAACGACATTGATCCAAGTGTAGTAGGACCGGGCTCTACTATGAGAACGACATTGATCCAAGTGTAGGCATGGCCAACGTGAAACTTGCTACATTCTTTTTCCTCTTTCAGTCACCTTTTTGGTGGGGGTGGAGTGGGAATGAATGGTGGAGGACGGGGAGTATCATTCCTATAGTTTGACAAGGTTTATCTGCAGTTGAAGGCGAGCGCCTTGCAGAAGAAATTGTTGTTATAGTGGAACTGTATCTGCATGCCGAATCGTATTTCATACCCATCATGATTATGCCCTTTGTCCTATGGCGGTAGGTGTCAAATGGGCAAACAGTCTCTCCTGTGGGCTCCTGTCCCCCTCAAATTGCCATTCATCACCCATGTGTCAAACACCCTCTCTTGTTTGTGTCCTTTTCTCAAATTGCTTTTGGCAATCTGCGTGCAGTTTTCAGAAAGAACAGTGCATGTAGATTTTTACTCAGTTCTTTGGGCCACACTTTCGGCCTTGACCACTGTAAGGCCACAAGAATGAATAGCCCGTCATGTTGTCTTTGCCTCTTTTCAAAAACAGAATTTCTTTACATGACTGTGTTCTAAGTCCTCGTGGAAATTTAACCACGATTTTTTTTTTAACATTTCAATCACATGAAAACATGCCATTCATGAATTCTCAAAGTTATCACTTACATTGTACGACACTAGATGTGACTGAAGGTGAGAGTTGAAGCAAGGAAATAACCAGTGGAGTGACCTTACCGCCTACTGAATGATACCTACACACCACAGGACAGCATGGAAGGGCACCTGTCAACAATCTGGCCTTCAACTCACTCGCAGAAAAGATGCCTCATATCAGTAAACCCTTTCCTCGTTTCTTTGCTGGTTTTGTTTCTTGGATGTGTCACGTTGTTTCGCTTGTTCATACACAGCCACAATCTTGGGTCCAAAATATGTCACACTGATACTCCACACAGGAATGCAGCAGCATTGTTGAATATCATCTGGTTAAATGCAGGGTGAAATTCTCAATTAAATAAACCGGACCTACACCGTATACATGTCGACCTTACAAACTTGACGAAGCTGAAAAGATGCTGTGGATAATGTTAATGTCACGAGTCCTGCAGAAAACTAACCAGATGTTAACTTCACAACGTTAAAACAAAAACATCAAGCACATTCTTTAATTTGCTTAGAATGTGTTGACCTCTAAGGTTAACTAAAAGGCGTTGCAAGTTGTTCCAACATATATTAGGATAGGGCTTGCTGTTGGTAAGTCCAGAGTCAAGTTGTCATTCTGCACATTGCACATTGAGATTAATCATGTAACTGTTTCAAACCATCCTCATAAATCAACATGGAGAACACATTTTGACACCTATTTACTTTATTGGTACATTTGAGTATGTCTGTAATCACCGCGGTAAAAACAAACTTTGATGAGAACTGATTGAGATCAGAGTGGGAAATTATGCTGGCTAAAACCCTATCCTTTTCTGAACCACAGCACTAATGATCAATGCACAATGCATTTTTTAAAGAGTATGCTGTATTTTTAGGTCATAGAATTATTTCTGGGCGAGTCTATGTATAAGCGCAATTATCAAAATCATTTGTGGTGGAGATTTTTAACTTTACATGAGAGATCTTTAGCTGTGCATGTGGGGAACTTTACAGTCGAAACGCGTCGCTTCTGTATCGGTACTTGTCCATTCCTTTTGTTTGGCGGTCTAGAAACTTAAATTGTATTGTCATTCATGTACAAGCTGGTCTTCAATTATGGCTGAGCTGGTCAAAAGTTTGTTTCAAGCTTGTACACGTTTGGTCAAAAATCTGTTCGGTGGATGTCAACGAGGCCAACAAATCAATAGACAACAATGACGGTTGATGTTAACGAGGCCGACAAACCAATGGACAACAATGACTGTTGATGTTAATGAGGCTGACACATCAATGGACAACAATGACGGTTGATGTTAATGAGGCTGACACATCAATGGACAACAATGACGGTTGATGTTAATGAGGCTGAACACATCAATGGACAACAATGACGGTTGATGTTAATGAGGCTGACACATCAATGGACAACAATGACGGTTGATGTTAATGAGGCTGACACATCAATGGACAACAATGACGGTTGATGTTAATGAGGCTGACACATCAATGGACAACAATGACGGTTGATGTTAATGAGGCTGACAAATCAATGGACAACAATGACGGTTGATGTTAATGAGGCTGACAAATCAATGGACAACAGTGACGGTTGATGTTAATAAGGCTGACACATCAATGGACAACAATGAGACTGACACATCAATGGACAACAATGACGTAATTGAGAGGTTCAACTTCTAATGTGAACTTTTCAGAAAGTCAGTGTCAACAGTATGTATGTTGTTCACATTTACCAAGCAGTTGCAATCGCGCTATAAAGAGAAACTGTTTCAACGAGGAAAAAAGACACCACCATCACCACCACCACCATCACCACCATCATCATCACTGTACCTGCCATCTCGTATCGCATTAACTATCATCTGTACCACAACCACTATCACCATCATCACTATCGTCACTAATATAATCATCGTCATCGATAGCCATTCTTACGAATTCATCAGCAAAAACATACTTGTGGATTTAAACATTTGTTTATTCGGCTCACAGGAAACGATCACAGTGTCACATGACCACAAATAAGAAAAGAATCACACGCCAGAAGTTGTGAACAAAGAGTGGATTTTAAAATAATTACGACATGCCAGCCCACCACATCTAAATAAAAAAGCAACAACATGCATCAAAAAAAAAAGGAACCAACGAGAAAAGAAAGTAATCTAAGATCGGCGTAAGGAAAAGCCTGTAATGAAAGTATCCCATACACCCTGCGTTTGGGCACATCTCCACGTTATGTCCACAAGAAGACCAATCACACTATGTGTTCAGAACTCCAGTCAGTTAAGCCCTCTCTATCTGTTCACGTCACCCCCACCGCTCTCCCAGCCCTCTCCACGCCTACTGTCATACTCTCCTCTCCCCCCACTGCGATCCCTCATATAAACGCCCTTGTGCTCTCCACAGCTGGTAATGGAGTAGTTGCAGCTTACAACTTGAAAACGTGCACATCGTTATGGCTGACCACAACACAGACAACGACACAGGAACTCCCGTATCCTTGCAAAGCAATGCTGTAGTGCATTACAGCAAGAGCAAGGAGAGCTGTTGTTCACGCGCTGCATGAGGTCAAAGCACCGCTGCGCCTGAGCGGGTCTGTCGGCGTCATCCTGAAGACACAATGAAACAAACAAGACCCGAGTCAAAAGAAGCTGGTAGTTCCCTGGCCGTGGCAAAGAAACCAAAATACACCCCAACGTCTGAAAAAAAGAGGGGGAAAATCGAAGTTGACGAGTTGCTACTATAACTACTACTACTACTACTACTACTACTACAACTATTACTACTACTACTACTACTACTACTACTACTATCCACATATAAAAATCCTCTTCAAGCTCATTTAGCACAAGGACACTCCTGTAGATCAACCCTCCCGATGAATGTTGTGTGTGTGTTTGTGTGTGTGTGTGTGTGTGTGTGTGTGTGTGATGAAGAGAGTGCGCCGCGCGCGCGCGCGTCCATGCGTGCGGGACATGGGCACAGGCACGTGCAGGGCATTCTGTAACTGCTCCATGGCGGATGCCATTGACGTTGTGTAATGGCACTGGATGCGACACGACAGAACCTCCACGGGAGCATGCCTATGGGCGAAATAGCCCATATTTCATGATTGCAGAAGCCACCGGCAAAAGACCACCGTCAAGCAATTGCTGTGTGGGATCCCGCAGCCTCACACGTCGCTGTTCCGCTGACAGTTGAGATATGGCAATAATATATTACATGAAAAAAAGTTTTGAAAATAAGGCTATTTTATTATGAGGAAGACTTATGTAGCTGGATCTTAACCTTTCACAAAAACGCACAGTGACATAAAAGCCAGTCATATGGCAGACACAGCGTTTAAAATACTCGAGTGCAGTCGACACAACGTTTACAATGAGGGAGATAAAAGACCATACAAAACCTGTTTTGAAACCTTTTCTGAATTTGAAGGCATTTTCTGACTGAAAGTAAAAACACAAACAAAACTACCGGTGTTTGGGTAAAACAGAATATGAACTCGGTTAAGAAATAATTATTAGAAAAAAGAAAATGATACGGAGTTCCCTGAAATTTGAATTATAGGTATATGGTTTTCAAATGGGTTGTCAAAGCTGGTTAGTTCGGCAGTTGAAAAAAGTATTTCTCTGAGTCCAACTCGCACCTTCGGGTGTCTCTTTTTTTTTCTTCTTCTTCTTTTTTTTTTTTTTTTTTTTTTTTAAGCGAATTGTTAAAAGTGATCGAACTTAATACTAAAGATGAATTATAGGAACAAAAAATTTCCGCAAAGGATGTCTAGCCTCTTAATAATTTCTAAATGACTTGTATACCTTAAATATATTTTTCAGGGGGAAAGAGCAGACAATAATTTGCAACATGTGAATATATCACATATCCACAGCTTCGTGCACACTCAGATGCACGCATACTTGCCTGCACACACACACACACACACACACACACACACACGCACGCACGCACGCACGCACGCACACGCACGCATTCATCTGTTCACTCATTTGTTTATTCTTTCTTTTACTTGTTCTTTCGCTCGTTTATTCATTTGTTTGGGCTTTTTTATGTAGAGATAGTCTCCTTTGCAGAATTAATGGATTCTGTAGATTATTTTGATGGATGTGCGGTAATCTTTGTGTGTTATACACAAGGACGTGACGGGGACGGGGATAAAGAGGGGAGGGTGAGAAAGTGAGAGGGACAAGGTGAGAATGTGGTGATCGGGTGGACGGGTATAATTGATAAGGTGGGAATGGGTCAGTGTTAGGAATAAACCTGCATGCCTTTTTTAACGTCAGGTAATACATGTATAATTGATATAAGAGTTTGAATGGGTCAGCGCACCATGCACCAGAACATGAATAAACTTACACGCCCTGTGTCAAATGACAAAACACTAACTTCAGCAAGCGAATGTCCATCCGTTGGAAAAACATGCAGACATTGCATGGTGAGCGTGTGTCAGGAGGGGGAAAAATATGAATTATAAGCGAGGCGAAGAACCGATTCAAAATTTGGTCTGAACGGATATGTACAACCCAAGGCAGGACTATAGTGTTGGAATCACATAAATGTTCTAGGCTTTTATACCTGTGGACACACATACCAAATCGTCCAAACAGATGCAAAAGAATTGCAGGAAAAAAAGTCGCGAATTTATGTAAAATATGAAAACAGACAGGCGAAAAATGCACGCAAAACGTTGAAAATGGAGACATAGGAATACGAGACATAGAAAGGTGTGTACAATCTCTAAGTTGCCTGCGTAAGTTCTTTTAATCCATGTCATCTTTAGAAATTGTATATACCTTTCCATGTTTTCATGTTTTGTAAGCCTTCATGGCCTCCAAATAGGGGGGCCGGAAAAGCTCAGTGGTAGAGCGTCAGACTCGTAATCTTGGTGATCCTGGGGTTGGGAGTTCGAATCTCCGCCGGGCCGTTTTGGTATAGGGGGATTTTACCCCTCGGAGTTATCATTGATTCTGACTCCATTTCTCAAAATATAGTCCTTCGAAAAAGACTATGAACCGAGGTTCCGTGTGTGAACGCACGCATAACATCTTGCACACACGTAAAATTCCATCACCAACTCTCGGAAAAGAAGGCCAGTTTGGCCGTTGGTATGGACGACACGTTACGCATAGTATGCACCTTCCCCGAAGTTGGAGTATGGCTACCTTAATGGCGGGATAAGGAAAAAAAAAGGTCATACTGACACACGAGCCTCCCCGCCCGTACGGTTGAGACGAAACGTTTGAACCTGTGCGGTCTGACCAGTCAGTGTCGAACGGACGGAGTGCTTCACGATAGTTTTAAAAACGGATGTGAGGTGAAGGTCATTGTGATCCCACTTGCCGCTTCAAACGACTGTACAATTGAATACAAAGCTTTTTCTCGAATATTCAGATTCTTATAATTTTTTGAATTGACATTCCAAAGCACATCATGGCCTTGGTACAATTCAATTAATTGTTTGGTCTCTGAATCGGACAGTTTGACCACCTTGCTGGAAGACGCCATTGTTTCCATGTGCCAAGGGTGTCGGCTCAATGCTGAGCGTTGATTGGTTGGAGGATACTAGCTGTCCGTTTTCGAATAGATCACGACGTATCTCGAACGGTCAGGTTGAACTTGATGCCGAAGGCCGTTTGAGACGTACGTTTACTGTGACACACGCTGCGTTTGGGATCGGGTTCGACCGGTACTTCCGAAGCGTACGGGCCGGGAGGCTCGTGTGTCAGCAAAACGAAGTCAACAAAGAAGAAGAAGGAAAGGAGAAGGGATGGACATTTGGCTAGGCAGAAGCGGGATGAAGGAGGAGCTACATGCGGTGTACGTGTTCGTTCAAGTGCTTCTAGTCAGGAAGCAATAAATAAGGTGTTCTCGGGGTAAAACGAGGAGAAGTGCTAAGGAGATGCACAAAACAGGTGGGACGCTCGCGAGCTTGTGTGTGTGAGTGCATGCGTGCGTGCGTGCGTGCGTATGTGCGCGCGCGCACGCGCGCGCGTGTGTGTGTATGTGTAGGCACACGCGCACGTACAAAAGATAGATTGAATGCACACACACACACGCACGCACGCACGCACGCACGCACGCACACACACACACACACACACACACACACACACACACACACGAACTTTGAGTGTTCTCTTACGCGTCTTCACTTTTTTTTTATCATGAGTCTGCTGTACCTCGAACAGACCGGAGGCGGTTTTCCGGGACTTCTGTGATCCTCACACCCCCACCTGTCCCTCCCCCCCCCCCCCCATACACCTCCTCTCTAGCTGCCAAAATGACGTCTTGGAAAGTCCCCACCCCCCACATCCTCCTCCAGGTGTCCCTATGGAAATGCCTTTTTCTCATGTAGTTGATCCGGCTCTGGTAACGGGACAAAACCAAAATAAGCACTGGGAACATTAAGAAATAAGTTTATGATTATTATCTTATTATTATTATCATTACCATTACAGCCTAACCAAGCACGCAAAGCCTTTTCACGGCTGTTTGATTGACTTCCACAGGAAAAGAGTGTCGCATTCAGAACAGGTCAAAGCATCCAAGATGATCATGGGCACAAACACTAGTTGTGATAAGAGCACCAGGCAATCCTCTTGAATACCAAGACTGACTGAAACACACACACACACACACACACACACACACACACACACACACACACACACACACACACACACACACAAGCAATCGAACAAACAAATACATACGCAAACGAACCAATAAAAAAAAAAAAGGAAAAGAAAAACCAACTAACCCAACCAACCAACCAAAGAAAAATCTCACCCGCCGAAAAAAAACAGATTGTGGAGGGGAGACGATTCAGTTTACAAACTGACAGGACAGGTTTACTGAAGTTTTTAAGAATATCGGAAGCGTATACATAATGATTGGCGGATCACTTCGTCCAAAGGAGAGCAGGAAGTGGAGAGAGAGAGCCCATTTTTTTTTTTCTCTCCAGAGATCTATGTGCACCACAAAATCGTTGAACGGAGAGGAACGAGCAGATGAGGGGGTGGAGGTGGGGATGGCGAGAGATGGTGTTGCAGGTTGGAGCAGGGGGTGGGGATGGCAATCTTTCGTTTAGCAGTCTATGAAGTACCCTTGCCAAGAAGTTGTTAAACGTTGGGAGGGCGAAAAAAAAAGAGAAAACAAGAGTCATGGTGGGTGTTGATGGCAGGACCTTTTTATGAAGGGGGGGGGGGGGGGGGGGGGGGGGGGGGGGGGGGGGGGGGGGAATGACCTACATTGCTAACTGTCATGCAGCGCGTAGCGTCGTGGGCTGCGAGCTGGGAGGTCAGGGATTTACCCGTGGATTTGTTGTTTTGTTTTTTGAGGACTGGTTGGGTGTACGGGGAGGGGACGGGGAATGGGTGGGGGGAGGGGTGGGGGGGGTGGCGGCATCACCCCCCAGCCCGCTCCCACTCAAAGAGTTGAACATGATGCAGCTTTAAAAGGTGATGACTGGTGAGACACAGTTGAGCTTCATCCACTTTGTGTCTCCCGTGACAGTGGTTCTGACCAGAGCTGCAGGTGTCCGTATGTCCAGGCCTGCAGGACGCCAAGACAGAGACAGAAAACATTACAGAGTACTGTTCTGCCATGCAGTTTCAGAATGGAGTGGAACTCCACGGGAATCATATTCTTCAGCATCCTCATCCTTAACGAGCATGCAAAGTCTCAAATTCATGACCTAGCCTCCAATGTGACGTCAGACCGGATTTCAGACCTCTCCATTTCCTGTGGTGAGTTCATGTCAAAGGTGTCAGTGTCGGCCGCTCCGTGGGAACTGTCGCTGGGTGGAACGCGAAGTGGCAGCGTCCTTCGGAGCGGGGCGCTCTTTCACACTGTCTCATGGGCAACCCGTCAACAGAGACACTGCACTGCCTGTCGTTAAATCACTTTGGCTGTGTTCGCTGGAGCCTGTTCTGATCCAAGATATCCAAGAGATCACTTCCTAGGCCCCACCTATATCGAAGCAGTTACGGTCATAGGTTCTGGGGCCTAGAAAGTGATGTCTTGGATATGCTGGATCAGAACGGCCTCTGCCGAAATGATTATCGACAGACAGACAGTGCCGTGTTCCTTCAGGCGGGTTGCCCATGATGATCGGATTTAAGACTTTCCCCTTTGGACTGCCGGAGCTGATGCTGCGTCAGGATGAAGCTGAGGCATTGGGTGGGATGACAATGTTACCGTTGAGTGAGCATGGAAGGTGTGTTGTGTTAAGCTGTGATAGGCCAGCCGAGTCAGAAAGCCTTTTCAGGGCTGTTGACTAAAACTTTTTCATGAAGTCCAAAGCCCTATTTTGAACAGTATGAACACAAACAACTGCTGCAACATGGATACCAACAAAAAATGACATGGACCAAACGTGAGTAGTGCCGTTAAATGATAGCATGAAACACATTTAAGAAATGAATGAAATCTTTTGGAAACATCGATATATTATAACAAAAATATGCGTCATCCAGAATTGACAGCAATCCAAAACAGAGTTGTCTTTCTTCTCTTCAGTGCTTTATATGTCAAACTTTCATTTTTTGGCATGAAGAAGAATAATCCAAAACCATTGGGATTATTATGTTATTTAGGATTGATACAGCTTTCTCTTAAATCTTCATAGGAAGACAGCAAGTAACGAATGGAATGTTGTGTAATCGATGTGGGTCTGTGTGAGGGACATTATATTTTAGGCTATTTCACTTCATATCTTGAACAATGCTTGGTCAGATATACGAAGTCTAAACCTTGTCAGTAGGGTGTGTGTGTGTGTATGTGTGTGTGTGTGTGGTGTGTGTGTGTGTGTGTGTGTGTTTCCGGTACATCTGGAACTGCCCTCCACCACCCGTCCTGATCCGCCCCTGCCTAAAAATTGAAAAAAAAGTTAAATCGAACTTTAATCCAGCACTTCCTGCTCAGCCCAAGGCCCAACATATCCCTGCATGCCAGGGTCTTCCCTTTTCATCTCCAAACCAAACACTGACAAGACAGCACATGCTGACTGGCTTACACCATTTTCTATTTCTAACCAGCACCAAGAAATCTGAAAAATAAACAAACAAAGAAACATACGAACAAGTAAACACACACACACACACACACACACACACACACACACACACACACACACACACACACACACACACACACACACACACACACACACACACACACAAAACAAGTTATGAACATATCTGAAACTGCTGCCGAGTACGCAATTTAATTTGATTTACTGTAATCTTTTTTTAATCGTTGTTATTGTCCCGTCTTGCTAAGAAAGTCAGGACAGAACATTGTTTATCTGTCTGATATGAGGGGAAAAAAACTTACACTTGAACCGAACAAAGACAAGGACTTCGGTGGGAATGCACTAGTTTACTTTACATTGTGTAACTTTTTCATGAAAATAATAATAATAATAATAATAATGAATACTTATATAGCGCCTATTCTCGGCTAGAGACCAAGCTCTAAGCGCTTTACAATCCACACTCGTTTACACAAACGCTTTTGATGCAGAAAAGAGTAACTATGATGAACGTCTACGATTTTTATGTGACATTAAAAAAAAAACACTTTTAAAATACTATGAATTGTTAACGCCTAAATAACGAGGAAATCTTAAATGAAGCAGGGAATAATAAGCAGTAAATAACGAACAAGTAGGGTAACTTTTGCGCCAATGATGAAAGTGAACTACTTGCCCATAACTCCTAACGAATGCTGCTTACGACACATAGTTGCCTAGCAGAAATGCTTACACGGGCCACGCAGAACAAACAAGGGGACATCCTCAAAAAAGGATATTGCAAGCTTGCCCATGTGCCCTGTGCCCGGCACATGTCATGTACACGGCAATAGCAGCTGGAGAAATGAACGAACACAACAACACGACATGTATTCAGAGACAGAGACAGAGACTCCATTCCATGCGACGCGTCGAAACTTCCGCTGAAGCTGTGTTACATACAGAGATTCACACACACACACACACACACACACACACACACACACACACACACACACACACACACACACACACACACACACGCTGTACATGTAAAGCTCTGTGGTAGACTACTATGTTTGTAGTCAGACACTCTACATCGAAATAGGCAATTTGGCTGCTCGTCCTTAATATGTTTTCGTTCTGGTGGCATGAGAATAGTGCTAGGCAGGTCCCTTTTCCCCCACTACCAGAGGCGGCTATTCCTGTCCACAATATTGTGTTTGGTGGGCCTGCACGTTCGATTGGAAGGAGACATACACATGCTCGCGCACCTACACTGACAGGCTGTGCAAGGTACACCCAGGCTGATATATTTGCATTGTATGTATGTATGTATGTATGCATCTATATGTATATATCTGTGTGTGTGTGTGTGTGTGTGTGTGTGTGTGTGTGTGTGTGTGTGTGTGTGTGTGTGTTATCCATATACACAATCCGGTCGCAGCACCAAGACCCATCTTATATCTTCCATGGAAACAGCAATGATATGGCCCTTTGCGGTCGGCTGGGCTATAAGCAAAATTATCTCTGCCTCTTCCATGGAGGGAAAAACTGGTATTATAGAGCCTGGATACGAACAGAAATGTACCCACTTTGCCTTTCGTCGAATGTTCACTCCAACATTTCTCAAGGTTAATGGGTTTGACACGTGTCACGTAATTAGCTCGAGGCAAATATTCGCAGTTTTGATTCAGTCTTGGAATGCCAGACACACGAGAATGATAATAGGCTTAATTCGTTGACAGTGCATG